>JAUCBJ010006410.1:0-80442 GCA_032718475.1 Nemertoderma westbladi | reverse complement strand
TAGGTATAAACCTCAAGGAAGCTGTTTAATTTGCTCAAGATAAGAAGGGATACAGAAACCTCATCAAAGATCTATAAATAGTAAGTTTCATATTAAACTAAAGTCAATACTATAATTAAACTACACAGAAATAACTAAAAATAATAATACATTATAAATAAATCGATTTAAACAAGCGATAAACGATTAGGCAGCCAGGAATACAAATAGGAATAATATAATAATAGGGATGAATACAGTATAATTAAAAAATTAACCAAGACTACACTATTCACAAGACTTGAAGCTGCCCCCCCCCCCCCCCCCCCCCCACCCCCTTAAGCAGTCTCATCAAACCACCTGAATTATTGCAGGAGTGTTCACATTGCCCCAATCCAGATCAACTTGAGAGAGACAAAGGGTAACTTTATCTATTTATTTTCCAGTTTTATTTTTCAGATTTATTTTTCAGGCCAACACTTTCTTCTTTATGCTATCATATTAAGTATACCGTAAAAACTCTTAACCCAGTGGCCCCTACTGTAAGAAATGTACATACGCCAAATGTCAATATGTGCACCACCTCGTCGGATTCCGAGTAGCCCACACCCGCTCAGGTGTGCCCACTGCGGATCTTCCGTAGTAAACCAATTTGGTCATGTCAAATCCAAACTCCCACCGGAGACCATCAAATGGCACGCTATGTGAAGTACCGTGCAGGCACGATGATGATGAGTAATAAAAATAATACAACTTTACCATTTTATTGAATATGGATATTTGATTTCTCATATATAACTAAACAGCGTGGCTGTGTTTCAAAGCAAATAATTTGAAATAAAATTTGTATAATAATACAACATCAATATATCGAACCATCACATTTCTTGTAGGAGTTATTAGTATAATCGGAGATTCCGAATCATAGTATCCTCGTGGCATCTTCTCGTGGCGGTGGCTTCAGTCTATTATTACTACCCTAGAATAACGGCGTGACTATTTCAAAGAGACACATTGATTGATTCAAATCTCGAAGCCCCAGATACGAGATGATACGAGATAAGTGATACGAGGATTGGAGCAGTTAGCCGAAATCCGAGATAAACCGAACCACCGTCGTTGTAAAATTACACATCCGGATATCAGAATATCGTCGTCTTCCTGAGATACAACTACGTGCGGAAGGTTCTACACTTCTAACTTTATTTAATAACGCGCCTTGTCTGACCCAAAAAAAGTTTTAATTTTCGAGTTACGTACCCGTCCACATGGCATTTCAAGCACTTTATTATAAATGTTTATAATTTATTATTGATGTTATGGGTGAATGAGTGGTTGCATATTATTATAACTTTTTGTTGCTCACAACTTTTTGCAAAGTCGGCAATGACGTCCAGGTGGGGTTAGAACGCCAGACTTCCAACCCAGAGGTCAGCTGTTCGATCCCACGTGGATGTCATTGCCGACTTTACAAAAAGCTGTGAGCGACAAAAAAATATTATAAATGTTGGCATACTTTATGTTTATATATTACAGCAATCCATCAATTAGTAATCTAACTTGTAATAATAGTAACAATTTATTACAATCCTCAGAATCCTTTCACAATCATTTAAAGTCACACATTTAACACCATGAAATAAGAAAGAATTAAACACATTTATTATAATTTAATCTGATATTGAATAAAGTGTGTGTTTCCATCTTATTTATACAACTTTAAGACAACATAATATAAGTAAACTATAAACTACGATTTTGCATTTACCCCCATGCATTTTAACTGATTTTTATGTAGTACCAGTATATATATAAGAATGAAAACAAAATCAAATGTAATCAAATGTAATCTGGAGAATATTATGTTGACAATCAAGATGATGATAATAAGCAGTTTATCATTATATTTAAATGCCGACTTTCTATAGAGTAACAGAATGATTTAGAGTTGAATTTCTTCAGCTTTGAAATTTGTCCATCATCGCGGATGATTCTTTAACCCGGAGTAAAAAGACATCAACAATAAAGTACACATATTTGAAATAAAATTTGCATGACATCATTTTACGGATGGATAAATAAACGTTGATACAAAATTTAGTGCAGTTAACTATCAGATAACAATATATTGTGCAGTTCCTGCTGTCGGTTAAAATATCTCCCAAGGATAATTTTTACATATATAAGCTATAGATATGGAAGCATATTCATTATTTACTCACAAAAGTAACCAAACTTTTGAAATGTATTTGTGTGTTTATTATTAGTATTAAATTTGTCGACAATTAAGAAAATGATTGAAAAAAAGAAAGTATTGAATATGCAAAATGATAAAGTTACAGGTAATAAATAACCAATGGTACTCAGTAATGGGCCCCCTTTCGTTGCATCACAGATGAGATGCATAAATTTAGTCTGAAATATATTTAAATATAAAATTAAAATGTGAGAAAACATAAACAAGGATCATTTAATAAGACAGAAGGAACTGGACTATATAAAATTGGTGTAAAGTTGAAAATGAAATTTCTGCGGGTATATATTTACAGAGTGACTTCGGTGGTCTTCAAAAGGGATGTAAATAATCCAAATGATGACATTATGCTGTTAAAAAGAGGGGTTGTGTGTAAAGAAATTCTGTATTTTAAATTTTTTTATTAACGTTAAAAAAAACATTTATATATAATTGTAACATTATTTTATATTATTTCGTGAATCACTTTATTTAAATAATATTATGAGAATCAGGGTTTTTACTCGAAATTTGTTTGAAACTAGATTTGTGAATATATTTCAACTGTCAATTAAACATAAATTTATTTACATCCCTTTCACAATTTAAATGTATCGCTGTTAGTGAATATTCATTATAATTTAAATTAAGACTTAATAAACCATGAAGTTTCAGATGACACTAAAGAAAGGGACGATTCCCATATAGAGATAGCTGCGATTAACCAGTTAACTCGACTACAAATACTATCGATGACGCATATACAGACCATGACAGACAAGATAAACCGTATCATATTGTATTCGAATCTCCCACCGACACAAACCTCAATTCGGAATCGCATCAACCCCGTGTGTGATAGCTGCGTCACGGTGCTTTGGAAGTACCTACTTCTGGTTCAAATTATTAACGATGCAAAAGTATATATATTGTCCGTTATTTGAAACTTCCTTATCGCGATGATTTATTTTATTTTTCATCCTAGCATTGCCATCCTTCGCATCCATCCTATTTTTAGTGAGATGAACACTTTAAACTTTGCAGGGGAAAGCCGAAAGAAGTATAAAATAATTTTATGGATAACATCTTGATTGATTACCGGGTAATATTTAGACAAATTTAGACCAACATTTAGACAAACCATATTTTACTTACCTAATATTTAACATTCAGAGAGAAACATGTAACAAAACAATGATATTGAATTTTATGTTAATTTCGTTTTGAGTGTAAGACATTAGGGTTAAAATTTTAAGTTTTTGTCATAATTTGTCAAATTTCCAGGAATTTATATATATTTTGTATTATCTGAAATCTAATTGAAAATTGTATTTAATGAACATTAAACGTCATCATCAAACATAAATTGGAGAAAATCTGCATTATAAAAAAAGGCAACGTATTTTTTACACAAATATGGGGTGAAAATTTATGCGGTTCGCCAAATAGTAATTAGTAGAAAAGCAATCATACATGAATGGTACTGTGTCTATTTTAACCCTATGAAAGGCCCTTATCCAAGGCACATACAGATGGGAAAAAAAGAAACAAGCCATTCATTCAGTGTGCCCAGAAGGAAATAATCATCTGTCTTATTTCTTCGAAAAAATGGTTATGATATATCTTGTTATTCGGTAAGTGCTAACCAAAAAAAAATGCCTGGCATTATACATAACAAGGGCACAATTTAAGTAAAAAATATTTTAGAAATGTCCAAAAGCAAAAAGTATGTAACTAGAAACAGCATAATATGTAATTATATATTGATTTGCCTCTTGAGCTATCCCATGCAAAGTTAAGTGATGTGTTTTAATCTCAAATTATTATATGACAAATATTATATATTTGGATGCATGGATTGTATAAGAGTGCCGGACGCCATTGTTTAGCCCAATTGGCTTCGGTTTTGGGATGTTTGAAGATTCCGATCGACTGTCCCGTCCAACCATTAGTAGTGAACAAACACAAAATACACAGTTAATATAATACAATACCTACCTAACTATATTACAATGCAACAATCCCGACTGGACGTTATACAGCAGAGGAAGGAAGGACCCCAACGCGAACCTGTTCGAGTTTAAGTTTTTCGGCATCAGTAATCTCTACCAGAAGTTTCTCCAGAGATGCAGACGCTGCATCCGCACTCTCATAACCAATAACCATGTGGAGACAACTGTCCTTAAAGGCCAACTTAAGAGTCTCTGATTTGACACCAGGTCCCGCCATGCCAATCACCTGGGCTGGAGAGTAAGTGATTGGAACGTTGGATATCTGTACGAAAGCCCCTTTGGTGAATTCTTCCTTAGCTGTCGGTTTCAATGATCCTGGTGGCTTACCAACAACGCTATTATGTGTTGGTGCTTCTAAGCTTTTGCTGACAAGCTTGCTAACCCTTTCAGCTTCTTCAAACTCATATGCACTAACTCTGGCTAAATCCAATTTCACTCTCATGAAAATTCTCCCATTTAAAGAAAGTACATTAGTGGCCTGCTCATCAGAATTAAACACCATATAGAGATTCTGTTTGTCTTTCTCAGAAGTTGGGATGAACAAACATTTACTGGCTGCCCTTACATGATAAAAAATTCCCTTTAGCTTCTTCTCATCAGCATCTTTAGGCAAATTTTTTGCTACAAGAATACATTTTTCATCACCCTTTTTGTCTGTATTAGCATGTTGAACTGGTTTGGCCAAAAATGATATGGATGGATCAGGATGGATTTGCATAGAAATATTTTTGGCTGGTATTTCATCTTTATTTTTGTTGGTTTGTAATTTTACAACATCGTTTCCAGTTGATGTTGATGATACCTGTACCATATCTTGTATATCACCTGATATCTTCTCTTGTGTATCCCCAAGTACCATTGCTTCTTTATCAGCTGGTGCCTGGGGTTTATTCTCTTGAGTTTCTCCAAGTACAATCTCTTGTGTTTCTACTGGAACATTATCTTGTGTATCTGATGGTGCCTTCGGTTGTTTGTCCAACTTTTCAGTACTTAATGTAGTATTATTTGAGCCATTGGAATGTGACTTCGCTGAGAACTTCCCTGCAGTCTCACGTGGATACATAATATCTACAAAAATCTTATTGTTCTCAACAATGGTTCTATGAAACTCCTTTCTGATTTCTTTAGCAATAGCAGGGGATTTCAGTTTAATCCATGCACACCGCCCATGTTTAGCCTCAGTGTGTATGCTAACATCCAATATGCTATTGCATTTCAGATGTTTTCGAAGGCTTTCATCTGTAATGGGTTCAGGAAAGCGGGATATTCTCACAAACCCACAGGAGGCATCTTCCATACTTACTGAACATTTTGTGTTCATGGCACCTGATATCGGGGATCTGGTTTTAATTTTGGGTGATAAACGGGCTCGTTTAGGGGATCTAGTCCGTGAACTTGAAGGAGAGTTGGTTTTCTTCCGACTGTGCTGGTGCACCCTGGGACTACTACGACGTGCAGGAGACCTGCTGTGGCGCCGTCGAGAGATTTTCTCCAGTTTCACTGTCAACTCCCGATCAGTTACTCGCTCAATTCTTATAGTTCTACCCATAAATGAACTATTATTTTTTCTCAACAGGTTGTCACTTTGAATCTCACCCAAATTTCGTACATATGCCAGACCTAGACATCTACCATGGTCGTCGCTTTCAACAATAATATCATGTAAGGATACTGAGTGCAATGGCTCAATTCCCCCACATAGAGACTTCTTGGTTGTTTTACTGGACAGATTTGTCAACAGAATATAGCTACGAATTTTCTCCTCACGGGCATCATTTAGTAGAGATTTTTCTTCTCTGTCTAATTTGCGATTTTTACATTGTTTATGAAATTCATTTCCATTAGAATGCCTATCTCTGTCCATACTGGCATCTTTATGCTCTTGAATTCGCAGTAACGCTTCCTCTCTGGAGATACTTTTCATGTAGACAGGAACCCCTTCAACAGTTAATCCATCCTTCAGTAAAGCATCACACTGTTCCTCTTCTGAAGCAAATTCAATAAACACGAATCCACCTTTCTGCAAGTAACCACTGCGGTCTCTCTCAATATAAATCCCATTAGGAACTATCCGCAGTCCCCGGTACATGTATTCTAATTCAGCTTCATGGATGTTCTGTGGTAGGTTTGTAATAGCAACACATTTCATAACAGTCTTTGGAGCACCATCCCGTGGGTGCTGAGTCTCTTGATCTTTAAGAATATCATGCCTAAGGAACCTACTTTCTTGGCCCTTTGCAATGTCATGTTGTGGGTATCTACTCTCTTGGCCACTTGGAATGTCATGGCGTGTGCCCATACTTTCCAGGCCTTTCACAACGTCATGTTGTGGATACCTACTCTCTGGGCCCTCCAAAATTTCGTGCCTATTCTTATCTCCCCTTTTACTAAAAGTGTCCCTGTCAAATTCTTCACTCAATGATTTAGGATGTGGATGCGATGGTAATTTGGTACCAGGTATTAAATCAGCAGAACTATTGTTTCGATTTAATCGAACATCGATATCATGTTGGAGCCTTGGATCTGGGGCCATTTGACAAACATCTACTGTCTGAGGCTTGTTCATGTGGTAAGGCAGTTCTCTGTTCAATGGTGGTCGCACTGCTTGTGGTATTTGTTGGGAGCCCATAATAATGTTAATATCACTATGTGGCCGTTGTTCAGGATCATTGCTCAGGGCTTGGTTTAGTGATGGTGTTGGGAGTAAACCTTTGGCAGCAGGTGGTCCTCGATCAAATGGCATTACTGGTTGTCCCTGCATCTGCAATGGTGGCTGACCCTGTATCAGCAATGATGGTTGTCCAGCCTGCATCGGCAATGATGGTTGTCCCTGCATTGGCAATGGTTGTTGTCCTTGCATTGGTGGTTGCCCAAGCATCTGTGGGTGTCTTTGCATTGATTGTTGCGACTGCATTGGTGGTTGCCCATTCCTATACATTGCTGGCTGTCCATGTATTGGTTCTGTGTTTGTATGGATCTGCGACTGTCCATGCATATGTGGTTGTCCATGAATGGGTAGTTGTGGTGGTATTGGTGGCTGTGGATGCATTGGTGGTTGTGACTGAAATGGTGGTTGGAACTTAGTTGGTGGCTGGGACTGCAATGATGGGGTTTTTGAAGGTTTAAGAGTAAGACCTCCCTTTTCAACTACTTCTAGTTGCCATGTGGCATCTTGACACTGTTTAATACGTATTGTACCTTTACCAAAGGGTAAACTGCTAACTGCAAGTAATGTTGATATTTCTTGAGGAGAATTAACTTTAAGAAATGCGACCATATCCTTGGCTGGCTCGAATCTGTTGGGCCGAATATGAACTTCGGAAGGCCGAATATTATGTTTTGAAAGGACATTGCGCAAATCATGTGGAGGAACACCAATGGGTAAATCACGTATTATAAACAAAGCGGTGTTGGTATCGGAAGGGGGTGGTGGTGGTGCCCTTGGTCGTGGATGGAAATCAATCAGTGGCCGAACATCATGCTTTATTGGCATCTTAATTCGCGCTGAAGGATCAACAGGGAGGCCATGATGGTATTGAGGGGCACCCCCAGACCAAGCTTTTAGCATAGGGGTATCAGACCCTGACCGTACCATTGTTGGATGGAAGCCTTGTAATTGTCTGCGATCATCACCAATGGGCCATTCTGCATCACCAACAGGCCACTCAGCAGCTCCAGATTGTGGTTTTCGTTGTTGATTTTCCTGGGCTATTTCATGACGGTTCATGAATGGTTTATTAGGTAATAAACCTGGAAGAGAACCCATAATAGAACCAGAGACCCGTTTTTCATCCAGAAAAGGAATATCACCTTCACCATCATTGTCATAGATATCACAATCATGTCCTTGTGTAATGTTTTCCCTAACATTTATTGCAGAATTATGTTGGTTGTTCTGAATCTGGAGGGGAGGCAATCCACCCTGGATCAAAGATTTCGCTTCAGGAATATGTCCACCCTGATTTGATGAATGTGAACTTCCCAGATGAGATGGACTCTGATGCCATGGAACAGGGTCAATGTTTTTATAACTTTTAGTGGCCCCAGGACCTTGCCAGTGCTGTCTGTCATTTGCATCACTCATAGGAGTATCCCATTTCTGTTGAGAATGCATTGGTGGAGCATTCATAGAGTATGGGACAACTCCAACATCAAATTGTCTATCAGGTTTTTCCAGCCTGGGAGGCTGTAAGTCAACCATGGTAGTTTGTTTTCCTCTTAATTCGGATTGAAAATGCATAACAGAAGACTCCCTAGGAGTAACATTGGGATGATGCTGGGTAGATCTAAGATGATCTTCTGTATTCCACATATTGTTATCACGATTTAGTTTCAATTGCTGACCTGAGTTATCGTCAATTAATGTTGAATAAACCTCTTGAACATTTTGCTGATGAGTAATGCTCTCCTTGTCATGAGCTCTGACTATAGATTCTCTTTGCTTTACAGAGGATCCACTTGATGACCACTGTTGTATAAAGTTATCTGTAGCCAACCCGAAATGTGAGTCCGCATGTAGTCTAGTTCTGGTTGCATTATTATCATCATAAGCTGAAGAATGTTTAACGCCATGCATAGCCTCCCTACTATCATCAATCCTGTTACCTCCAGACATCAATTTTTCTGGTGATGTACTCTCCCCAGATACTGCACCATACGAGGATTTACTCAAACTTGGATCGGGAATAGAAGCATTGTTTCTAACACATTTGATTATGTAATTCATTTCATCCTTAGAGCTCAAAGTCAGGCTTACAGGTGAGTTATGAATTACACCACCGTTTCTTTGCATTGCAGCATGAAAATCACTATCATTATTAAATGTGATAAAAGCTTCACCATTATCCCCACCAATAATGTGGACACCACCATCAGGTATAGAGATTCCTGCAAAAAATGCCCTGATATCCCTTGCAGCTGCAGACCATGACAATCCTCGGAGTCTCAAAGTAATTCCTACAGATGACATTTTAGAAGCAGTATATCCTATATTTGTATTAAAATTAGGCCCATTAAATTAAATTATTATTAATCACTTTTCTTCTTAGTAGCAGCATATGTTACACTAACACTTGTAATGTAGGTAAATGTTTTACTGAGGAGTGAGAATACAATTGTACAAAGTCTGTACCTATTCTATGATTAACCTAGCTTCATAAATGATATTACAGCATAGTAAGAATGTGAGATATATAAATATAAATAATGTATGTATGTATGTATGCATTGTCCTGTATAGTATTTAATATAATATCAAATTGTGGGACTTCTGTACAAATATGTTTTGTCAAGTACTTTTATAAAGTGGTAAAACTTTATTCTTTTCATTTGAAGTTACAGTTCTATCATATTTGCGATACAATGACAAATACCTATACCTTGCTGCCATTTTTGAAACAATTGATACCAAATTTTCACATATAATCATATTATCTGACTTACTTATGAGTGATAACTTCGGTAGGTTCACATTTCATTTACCTACTAAAACAATACTGTAGCATATTCAATATGGCATGAATACAGCTTTTTTATTACAATAAGAGTAGTGAAGCAGGGATCATACCGTAGTTACTTTTTGCGGTAGCAGTAATAGTAAGGCTTTGCTGTAGGTAGTTGCGGCAGCAAAAAATGTAGCTGGTATTAAGCTTTTTTAAATTTTTTATTTTTTTTAATAAAGCTCACTTTTTAACGATTTTTTAAAAAGTGTGGCGTTTATTTTTGGTAAATTGTTTTCTTGAATTAATAATTCAAGTTCAATTCAATTCAATTTAAATTTAACTTCTATTTGTTTTTGTCAGTTTGTTGAGAGAAAATACGATACAATACAAATCAATTTTTCATATGTAATGTGTAACTGCTGTAATGATGGCTGAACGTTTATTTTGCATATAATAGGTGATTTTTGAAGGTATAAATCAAGGATACAATGTGATATTAATGTGATTGTAAGAAAATGCGATTTGATACCAAAAAAGTTTTGTAATTTTTTCGTATTATAAATAATTTATATCTTATAAATTTCATAGTTATTATACGAAATCAGGATTATTATTTTAGAAAATTATTTGACCAAATTATTTGACTATTACTGTATTAGGCCTACTGCTGTTTCAGCCTGTTATGACATACATACTTCAACTTAACTTAGGAACACAATTTACAGTAAAAGTTTTACTTCTTAGGTACTTATTTTTCAAATCAATTTAACAGGAATTCCATTGGCAGGCAGAAACAGCGCCCCAATTGGAAATTTGCTTAAAAACTGTAAATTGGAAAAACTAAAAACCAACTACCAGAAATACCACAGTAGTTGGCATTTGTGGTAGTGGTAGTAAAAAGCGCAGTATTTGCAGTAGAGGTAGTACCGTACGAACCTTGTATTGAAGTTCGAGAGTACCGGTATTGAAGTTATAAGGTCAGGAGATGTCAACCACCATATTCCAGTGGTGGTGGCTAAACACAGCATCGCATGAGTGATGATGATGAAACTACTTGTGAGTGCTGCTCGAAGGCCATGAACTCTTCTTATATGAGGAAGTCCAGTTCTAGTCATTCAGCTGATATGCCAGCAACTCACTCGCACATAGTACCAGATGTGGGGATTGTCATCAGGGGGCCATCACTCTGCTGTACTAATGATGAGTATGTGTTCTCATAAGGATCAAAATCATAACAATTTGCATATTCATTATTGACACAGGTTTGAATTCAATCTAAGGCTATTAATATTTCATACACTTAATGGAGGGCTGTGGAGTGGAAGCCATCATGTGTCCACTTAATAAATCAGCATAGGACTGTCATTGGTTGCTAAATTCTAGGGGGCCCCTAACAGCCTAAAGGGACATGCAAAATATATTTTTTTCTATCTTGTGTACACAAATTAGTATCTTGTGTGCACAACATAGTATCTTGTGCCCAATTTGTGCGCACAACTTAGATTTTGTGTGCACAACTTATATCTTGTGGGCACAACTTAATAAGTTGTATGCACTGCACAACTTAGTATTTTGAATTTTAATTGGTCAAACTATTCTAAAACAATGCATTAGTGGCATTTTCAGAATTTTTCAAAATTGTAACAGTTGTAGCGTAGTATTGCAGTACAGCAGTAGGCCTATAGCATAGGTATAGGGTAATAGAGCCAAATCAGGAAATATAAAGTAGCCAAGCAGCTTATAGATGTGAGAAGTGGTTTGACTGTTGTATTTTAATAATGCAGTGTAGTAGGGAAGTAGGGTAATATAATAAGCCCAATTTGGATATAGAGTCTGATTAGGAAATTTAAAGTAGCCTGCAGCCTAGAGAATATATAATAGAATATATACAACTTAAGACTGCCCTTACAATAGAAGTGGATTAGGTGGGACTGTGAGTGTCAGGGGTTAGTGGCTGAGCTGGTTAGCGCTACTGATGAGGCCTCTTAGGCTGAAACGTACGTATAGCTCTGGTACAACCCCCGGTGATGCGCTTTCTCATTTTTTCCACTTCTGAACAAAACCATTAGGCCTACCATTACATCATTGATTACAGTTGCAACAGCTCATCTCCAATTTATTTAATTAATATCACCTGGCAGCAATACTCGAGCTGAATATATATTTATTTGTATTTCCCTCCTGTTTCACTCTAGCATACTTGAGGCCGTTAGGTCCGCTGTTAGAGATAGAATATATGCAACTTAAGACTGCCGTTCAATATAAGTGGTTTAGGTGGGAGTTTGAGTGTCAGGGGCTAGTGGCTGAGCTGGTTAGTGCTACTGATGAGGCCTGTTAGGCCTGTTACGTACTTATAGCGCTGGTTCAACCCCCGGTGACGCACTTTCTCATTTTTCCACTTCTGAACAAACCCATAATTATACACATGCAGCCTAGAGATGTGAGAAGTGGTTTGTCTGTTGTATTTTAAAAATTCCTACCACATGATGCTTTCAATGTAACAAATGGGAAGTTAGAAAACTAACTTAATCTTGTGAGCACAACAAGATACAAAGTTGTGTGAACAACCTAGACAAAATTGTTTCTCAAAATTTCCTTTTAGGCGCTACGTAAAATTATATTGTTATTGTGTAAAAAAAAATCGTGAGAAGTACAATTATGATTAATATTACTTTCCATTGATGTACCCGGTATTGGTATCACGTATAAATCGTGAGAAGTGCATCATATAAAGTGCTATTATTTATTACCACAATATTTATGTATTACTGCAATAATTATTTATTGCCGCAATAACAACAATTGAATAGCTTTTAAATATTTCATACGTACACTATTTATTATATAATTTTTGAGTACTGTAGTACTTTTATGATTTTGATCCCTTTGAGACTCCATAAGCTGGGGGCTTCTTGAGTCTCAGTGGTAACCTCGACCACCAGACATTTATTGGGAAGATCCACCTGGTGGCAGAGTGCATTTATAATTAGTATTTTTTTCAGTTAACCTTGGTTAGTTAATTTAATTTATAATTAATATAGGCCTACCCTACCTTATCCTTATACTATTACAGTGCAATTTAGTTAATTATATTGCAGTAATTAATATTTTACTTTTATCATGGAAATAACATAGATTTTTTAGTTATTACTGTAGTGTAATTTATAATTATTTAGTTATTAACATAAGCCTATATCAATTGTTTCAGTTAATTGCATAATTCACAAGTTATTCAATTATAATTTTACTTTTATGTAATTTTTTATGTAATCAATGCCAATTATTATTGAATAGTATCATTATCATTAATTTATAGTACTGGTATTGGTATAGTTGTTATTTATAATTAATTAATTATAAATTTATAGCGAAATGTTTGTGAATCATGGTATGCATCCCAGTAATTGCTTTTCTAACATTATTACCAATACTGCAATTGGAATATGTTAATATAAAATATACTTATATTTCTTATTGATATGTGGAAACATGTGGTAGTCATAATATACAAATACATTTATTAATTGAATTAGATTTATTAATTAAAACTTAACATTTTATTTCTAGCCAGTTTTTTTATTCAACATCTTTCTTTCTCTTTCATAAATCCGTGCTGAACATGTCATGGTTTAGATTTTCACATAAAAAATTGGTACTGTTGTTGGATGGTTTCGTAGATTTATTGCAGCTGATTTTTTTAATTTAGTTCTACGTATTTGGGAATATTCTGAATAAAGATATAATAGATTTCTCACTTTCTTTCATTTATCTGTGATGTGCTTGTAAATAATCTCCTGTAGGTTTTCCCAGTTTGGTTACATTTGGTTTGCCACACGCACACAGGTACTGAGGTATGTTTACTCACAATTACCACAGGTCATTTTGGGTACCAGTACTTTTTTGTATAATGTTGTGTTTATTTTGGGTATTATTGTGTTTTTTTGGGGGAATTCGTAGGACCCCTTTTTTCAACTCTGACACCAATTCGGTGTATATTTTCTTGTCGTTTTTATATTTTAAAATGGATTTCCCTGATGCAATTTGTATTAGCAGATTAGGCCTATAATTAGTACCAGTATTAATATTAATAAACTAACATATTAATTAAAATATATAATCTATTTGCAATGCCAGTATATATTGGTAATTTACTTATTGTATGGTTTGTTGATGATTTCCTATTGACGATTTTGTTGATGATTTCCTATTATATATAGTATACAAATATAAAAAACTGTAGGGAGGGCCACATCCATTAAATTTTTAGTCACAGTTTTATGGGCAATGCTAATTTTTTAATATTTCCTGGGACTTTCATAAACTATAATTGCTAAAGATAAGAAATGGGTGTTTAAAAGATAAGAATATAAGAATGTATTGTAAAAAGTTTATAATGTTCAAAGCCCATTAAGGTTCAAATTATTAACTCATTCACTATTCAGCTATTAGTTACTTAGTTTTGATGACTTGCATGTTAACCATAGCCATGGCCGGTAATAGATCACAATCAAACGTAATCTTTAAATGAATGTAAAGTAAAAAGCGAGAAAATCAAGAAAATTTCTTTTAATGTTGTTTAGTATTGCAAATATGAAAAGGTTAGGTTTGTCCCCCTCTAGCGCTATGCTTTTGGGGCACCTCTGGCGCCCTTAAAGTAAAAAGCAAGTGAATCAAGAAAATTTTTTTTAACGTTGTTTAGTATTGCAAATATGAAAAGGTTAGGTTTGTCCCCCTAAGCGCTATGCTTTTGGGGCACCTCTGGCGCCCTTAAAGTAAAAAGCAAGCGAATCAAGAAAATTTTTTTAACGTTGTTTAGTATTGCAAATATGAAAAGGTTAGGTTTGTCTCAGTTAAGGGCTATGCTTTTGGGGAACCTCTGGCACCTTTATACATATACACACACACAGGCCCTGTAAATTTTTAAATGCAAGCATGTGATGAGATATTTCCGAAAATTTGTTAGAATGTATATTTACATAATAATTGAACCAGACCGGTACTGTAAATAACAGTTTAACAAATAATATTATTAATTTATTTTTATAAAAAAAATATCTTGTATATCAGAATATAAGCTTAGTATTTATGTGGGAGGCCCTAGGCCATGGCCTACTCGGACTATGCCTAAATCCAGCCCGGTATTGCTGTATTGTCTAATTGTTAGACAAATTGCAATTATATCTATATTTAATATTTAAAGTATGCTACAGTGTTTATGATGTACTATAATAATATAATGAAAATATGCATTATTATTTACCAATTGTCATTTTTCACCATAATAAATTATAATATCGTGGGGCAGGGCATTCATCCCTTAGCCTTTCTTCTTGCCTCATTGTTAAGACGGTTCTTGAGTTGGTGCCAACGATGTGTGACTGGTAATCCATATCCGCAACCTGGTATACTATGGTGGCTCTGAAGGGCCATCGCATGATTGTTTTTTTCTTCATAACTGAAAAGTCGGGCGCACGAGATTTAAGAGCTGAAAGGTCGTGTGCATGAGATTTAAGAGCTGAAAAGTCATGCGCACGAGATTTAAGAGCTGAAAAGTCGTGAGAACGAGTTTCAGTTTACAACTGAAATGTCATACGCATGATATTTAACCCTTTAACGCTGGCAAACGGGTGGTGCCCGTTAATGACTTGTGCAGCAGATGGGCACCACCCGTCACTGATCTATGCTTTGCTAGTGATTTGTTATGGCGCCGGTTTTCAATGCAGTATTCCCTTATAGCCGGCAGACATGCAGGCCATATATAAGTGTATAATTAGCCTATAACGCATCACCTCCAGCTGATTTAGCATCCTGAGTTTATACTGTTTACATAAAGAATAACGACTAAAGAACACAAAGAATAGTTTACATTATCCCCATTCACTGCTTTCCTCAACACAGTTAACAGTAATGTTGCAAAGTTTGGTAAAGCTTAATAAATTAATTAAAATCAATCCACCATCTGGAACATTTGTCACATGCATAACATACAGTATCATTACTCTATTATAATATATACAATCTTTTATATTATAATATTTATTTCCATTTCTTATAATAATAATGGCAAAACAAGGCCAAAATGGTGATAGAAGTTAAATATCTGTTTATATTTTACCTTTAGTAGTATAGTATAGTAGGCGTACATTAGTACAAACAATTTTTCAAAATTTTTTTTCATTAAATTAAAAAAAAAAATTTCATAAGATTTTTTAACATTTCTTTTCATAAAATTAAAAAAAAAAATTTTTGAAAAATATTTTTGTACTAATGTAAGGCCTAAACTACTAAAGTAGTAAACGACCAGTTCGAACATTTTGCCGGGTCCGGGTCAACACTTGTGATATCAAAAATGATACAAATGAAAAAAAAAATCAAAAGAAAAAAAATGAAAATAAAAATCGAAAATGATATAAAATGTAAGAAAGATGCTACTACTACCTGACTGGTACCTACGTATATTATAGGTATGTCAAACTCTCAAACAGGCTTGTCATTCTCATTCAAGCAAATTGCTTAATTTTAACAAAACCCGGTACCTGGCATCTTTTTTGCAGGGTCCGGGTCACCCAAACCTGGCCCGGGTTTGAACCCGGCCCAGTTAACCGGTCGTTTACAATACTAAAGGTAAAATATTGAAAAAAAATTTTGAAATTTTTTTTTTTAGTTTTTAATTTCCAGGATTTTGACAATTTTTCAAAAAAATTTTTTTTTTTCTATAGACGGTTTTCAATGCAGAAAATTTTTATTAAGCCGGTGTTAAAGGGTTAAGAGCTGAAAAGTCGTGCGCACGATATTTAAGAGCTAAGAAGTCGTGAGCACGAGATTTAAGAGCTGAAAAGTTGAGATTTAAGAGCTGAAAAGTCGTGCTTTTACAATTTCCCTATAGGGAATCTTTTATTTCCCTATAGGGAAATTTTTGCATAATCGCTATGGCGCATTCACTGAGGACATAGTGCATTAAGTGAGATATACTAGGTCATTCACTTCTACCTTACATTTAATATAACTACTGCCCTGAGGCAGCCAACTACTACCAGACTACCCTGGCTGCCTGGGGGTTTTACAGACATGTGAAAATTAACTTTGCATGTTTCCCTATAGGGAAACATCCATATATTTCCATATACGGAAATTTTACCATGGATATCTCTCACAATGACATCAGAAATTTCCCGATAGGGAAATATTGCAAAATTTCATAACAGTTTAGGTGGTTTGATGATAACTGATATAACTGCAAACTGCACTGCTGCACTGTGATCTGAAATTTCAACGTCTTTGTTGTTGTGCTTTCTATGCAGCTATGCCTCTACTACATACATGCAGTACATATATCATGTAGAATATCTATAGCATAGATTTGTTAATACCACTGTTCATGCATTTCTTTATGAGATGTATACGTTCATACTATAGACTGATAGAATAATATGTATTACGTAGGCCTATATTGCATTGGTGCATTATTGTATTTGTCTGTTTGCATTATTATATATATTACCAGTATAGTTATAGTATATTTATTCACAGCCATTGCCATTCATAAAGTATTCACTGCCATAAATAAAGTATATACTGTAGGTGCTTTACAGCTTTATGCCTGGGTGGCATCCTTCCTCACTCGTTTATGTATGTACAAAACATTAATTGTGAGTTTTGTATAATTTTTTCAGTATTATACTATTTGAATTTGAGTGTGACAGTAATAACAATAATAGAAGGCTGACTATCCCTCGAAGTAATAACAATAATAGAAGGCTGACTATCCCTCGATGTCTCACGATCTGAGCTCTATTAATTGGGCTTCCATCTTAGAGCCATTAGACAACATTCATCATGGGACTTATTTCACAAAGAGCTGATTTCCACATGTAAACGTATCATTCCAACTAAGTCAGGACCTCCACACAGTAAACATAAGTGGATAAATGGAATTGTCAAATCTCAAATAAGGATTAAGGAACATGCTTGGATTAGGTACAAAAATAAAAAAACACTTTCTTCATTCACAGGTCACAGCCTACAAGCAAGCTAGAAACAAATATATTTCAGTTTGTCAGTAATTAAACAGGAGAAGGTAAAACGAAAGTAAAATTGCAAGTGATGCCCCTAGTAACCCCATAATCTTTTGGAAATTTAAACGGTCAAAACAGCAAAGACAAAGGCAAGACCAGCAACACAGTGCCTCAAGAAGAATGATGGTGCGTTTGCTAGCTGATATCGAAAAGGCTACACCTTTAAATGAATATTTCAATACTGCATTTACGAAGACCTTTCATATATTCCTTCTGATCAATATTCTCAAGAAATTAATTCCAGCATATCTAGATCTACCATCAACTTCACATACAGACATATGAATGAATCAGTTCTTCAGCCAATCAACGAAATGAGAGGGTCTGGTGCTACTGGTCCTGATTAAGTTTATCCACAAGTTATAAAAACACTATCTGGTGCAATTACTGAACCCCTGGCTTCATTATAAGTCAATGAATGAAGGAGTGCTACCAATTGATTGAAAGCTCGCCAACATTTCTCCATAATTTAAGAATGGTAGTAAATATTTGCGTGAAAACTTCAGATCTATCAGTCTAACATCAGTGGTCTGCAAACTTATGGAACAAAACATTGTCAATGAAACATACAGCTACATGATGGAAAATAACCATATACCCTATGATCAATACGGTTTCCAGAAAGACAGAAATGGCGATCACACACTCTGCAACTACTTGATTGTACCTTCTATTGGTTCAAAGTACTAGATGATCGCATGTGCATTGATACGTACTTGGACTTTCCGAAAGCCTTTGATTCAGTGCCACACCAGAGACAGATTGTCAAATTGCAGGCCCTTGGCAGCTTGGAATAACTGGAAAGTTATTAAATTTGTTTCAGGCGTTTCTCTCTTGTAGATACCAATGCATGGTCATCAGTGGGAAAGCATCACCATGTCTACTTGTTGACAGTGGTGTTCCTCAGGGAACTGTTGCTGGAGTTTTCCCTATTCCTTGGATACATACGTGGATGCTGGATGATGTTCCATCTCTGCTCATCAGCATATTCATCTTTTCGCCAATGACCTCAAAGGCAGTGCTATATTCGACCCCAGTCTGCCGGTTTTATCACCTCTATTGCCCCACTACAAAGTGATTTGGAAGTCCTGGACCGCTGGAGCAAATTGTGGCAACTTATTTTTAACCACGACAAATGTAAGGTAATTAGGGCTCGATCGGAGCTCTGGCCTCTGGCTCCGGCTCCGGCCATTTTGGCACCTCCGGCTCCTGCTCCGGCTCCGGTAAAAATATTGCCGGAGTTAATTTTTTCATAAAGTATTATATTTCGTGCATATTCTAATCTGAACAATTATTTACACTATAAGTACTGCAGTACAGCTTCAATACAGTAATATCAAGCATAATACTGCAGTATTTACTTAAAAGTCTGAAAGTCAATGACTGACTGACTGTACTGCAGTAGGCCTACTGGTACTGGCCAGCTGGCTGACTAGCAGACTATTACAGGTAGGCCTTACTGTAAAAAATTGTAAATGCTATGATTGTACACTGTACCACTGCAGCCATTTACTGCTGCCATCCAGCATACCGTACTGCAGTACTTGTACACTTACTGCTGTACAGTTAGGTTAGGTAGGTAGTGAGTTAGGTACTGTAGGTAATTTTTAGCCGTCAGCGTCAGGCCGTCTGTCCGTGATAAATTAATTACTTAAATTTTAAATTGAAAATTCGTAAATCTATAAATTATGAAATTAATTCTGTAATTAGACCTACAGTACAGCAGTATGGTTGATTATGAGCGATTGGCGAACGATAACCATACTTTATTTTTTTTTTATAAATAATTACATTTTTAAAATTTTTGAAAAACTCCTGCTCCGGCTCCGGCCAAATTATCCAACTCCGGCTCCTGCTCCGGCTCCGGCCAAATCCCAACTTCGATCGAGCCCTAAAGGTAATGCTCGACCACTCACTAAAGTCCACAGATTTACAAAAAGACTTGGGAGTCCTGTAGAGAGCATGACATTGGTGATTGGTTAATTCAAACATTACTCTTTGAGACTATTATCATGTAATCTTCAGTCTATGTCTTCCATTTCGAAGTGTGTGCAAGGGAATTGCCATAAAGGGCGAAGGAATATTATGGGTATAAGGGGAAGGCGATGTTTTTAATGAAAATAATCAACCTCTGATTAAAAGTAAATGACTGTAGTGTAGGTAGTGTACCAATATCCAATATATTTTGAATCATAGTAAAACATATATATATATAGAACATATATATATATATATATAGTGAATCATATTAAAACAGGAAATGTATAGTCTAAAATAAATAAAAATCATGTAAAATTAGGCTAATTAAAAACCAAGATTTCCATGATTTCCCTATAGGGAAAACTGTGATTTCCCAATAGGGAAACACAAATTTCCCTATAGGGAAATAAATTAATTTCCCTATTGGGCAAATTTCCCAGACTTTCTTAAATCTCGTGCTCACGACTTTTCAGCTCTTAAATCTCGTGCGCATGACATTTCAGTTCTACCAGTATGAAGAAAAAAAATATAATCATGTGATGGCCCTTCAGAACATCAGAGCCACCATAGGAAACGGTCCCAAAGAGCAGTTTACTCTGCTAAGAAGAGTAACAGGAATTACAAATATCTGAACATGTAATAATAATATAATTTTTTAATATAGTTCTGTAGTTTTTTCTAATAAATTATTATATACTTTTAATTGCTGAATTGTATTATTATATTTTAAATTAATAATTAATTTATATTTTATTTATTCTCCAATTGTTTTAGAAATTAAACGCCTCAATCGCATTAGGCCTACTGGTATCATATGCAATTTTTAAATGTTTTTCATTTTTACCTTTTTTTTTTCATTTTATCAATTAGCCTACTTTGATAATATAGTAGGCCTATACACTACAAAGGTACCGGTACTATACAATAATTAATTATTCTAAAATGTCATGAAATGAACTTACCGGTAGGATTTATTTTGTTTTATACTTTTAGTCAGACTTTTAGTAACAGGGTCATGTATTAGTATCATATGATACAATCAACACCAGGAATTGACAGTCAGGGAGATCATCAAATTAAAGAATACCTCAAATTTCAAATTATAGACCCAATTTTGGGATTACCTCAAATTTAATACAAGGTTAATTTGAATTTCATAGTGAGATTGAGATACAGAGGGCAGATACAGAAGTTATAGTTGGCCTAGTTCAGTCTGTCAGTAGTTGTTAGCCCCACTCCCCGGTTAAAATACCCTAGTGAATTCTAACCACAACTGCGGGGTGATTATACCGGTCCAACTAAAAACCGCAATTTACCGCATCTAGTTGGTATTTTCAAGCAGCTGTATGGTCTAGCTGTCTAGTGGCGAAATTCCTGGGCTTCCAATTAGGAGGCCCCTGTCCGATCCCTTGCTGCCTTGACCGTGTAGCACTGTTTTCTGTGTGTGCAGTGTTTTAAAACCGGTCCTATGAATTACCCCAAACCAAAATACCCCTGAAATACTTGTTTTTCACTCTCGTTTATTGTTTTGGTTAGAAAAACTTGCCACTTTAACTGTCAATTGTGGTGATTTTCAATTGTACCGATGGGCCGTCAGTAGGCCTACAATTGCCAGTTTAAGTGCCTTGACGATTTACGATTAGCAGAGATTTGTCGGACGTCACCTGGAAACACCCCAAATGTGTTGTCGTTGCTTGATGGCAATGAAGTTATCTTTGAGGAAGTCTCGTTCTATACGTCGACCTGATGCTCATCAACTCATGTGGAGATGCACACGCAACAGATGCGGAAGCGGCAATCTCTCTACCCGCACTGATGATGAATATTATTGATGATATATTTTTAAATAATATAATTTACAATATAATTATGTTGTGAATTACATTACAGTAATTTTTCGTGGCATTTTATACTGAGTCAGTAAGTATTATTCATGAAATCAATAATTACCGGTAATAAATTTGTAATAATAGTTTATTTTAGTTAATTATGTAATTTATATGGCTTACCAAGTAAATTTTAATTAATCAATCATTTTTTAGTAAGTTTTTTTTAAGTATACCTCAAATTATTATTAAGCAATTATTATATTACAGTGCATATTTTTAGGAATTGTGGCATTTTGTACAATAATAAATTAATTTGCAGTTTGTGCCATTTATTAATACATAGTTAATTAGCAGTTTTAGTTTTTGAAAAAAGTATAAGTGATTCGCCATGGGCATAGGGGAATCATTAAAGTTTGAAAAAAAAGTACATTAAAGTTTGAAAAAAAAGTATAAGTCTGTAAGTGGTACGCCACGCCACGGGCATAGGGGAATCGATAAAAAAAATTCTTACCACTGTGCCTCAAATGTGATATTACCTGCTATGCAGCTATGGGTGAAAATTGAACTTTAAATTTGTAGAATAGTGAAATGTTAAATTGCGCTGAATTGGTAATTATTGATTATAAAGTGGATTGGATATAGGCCTACTGTAATAAACATCAAAGTAATTATCTGACAAAAAAGTGACCTTCAATAAATAAATACTTTAGTTGTTCATCAAAAATTGTGTTAAATCACTTACAGCAGGACAGGACTACATGTATTATGTTTTACATCACCAATTAGTAGTGTTATGATAATAAAAAAACTTATAAATGTTGAACTAAAAATTACCTGTATTTCTAAACATATGCTTAAAAGTTAAAACATATGTAAGTGCGGAAACCAAGTAGTTAAAACGAAATAGTTGAATTAACCTGCCATGAAAGCATACAGCGACATAAAGACCCGCCTTATTAATGGGGTCAGGGTATTTTCAATATGCGCACACTCCCGTACTCGAGATTGCAGTTTTACATTTTTATTATTTAAAATTATTTATATTTTAAATTTTTTTGTTTTATATTAAATTGTCAATTAAAATTTCCGTACTTACATATGTTTAAGCATATGTTTAGAAAAACAGGTAATTTTTAATGCGCAAGAGCGCGCACATGAGGCTTGCTCTGTCGACGCACGGCGCACGTTTTTGGTCTTTTCCGCGCACGCGCACCCATTATTTTACTGCGCACGCGTTTTAATTTTTGCAAACAATTTTCCAGTCTGGATTGTTGTTCCAAGCTGCCAAGCCCGAGGTGATTTACTGCCCATTCCGAAAGAGGCGACTATTAGGACTGTTTAGTGTTTATGCAGTATATTGAAAGAGAGAGGAAGAAACTAGTAACAGAAGACAATAATTCGGTGAAGATGTTGAGTTGATGTGAGTATCCATATACACCATGTCCTGGAATATAGACCAAATATAATATGTACCTGGACCCCCCCCCCCCCCCAAATTTTTCTACAAATCTTAATGAGATTGCATGAAATTTGAAACAGAGAGAGTTTCACCTCCCTCCTCCTTGCTGGGTGAGCCAGAATTTTTATTTTTGCTTTCCTTCTTTAGCTACAAGCTTTTTAAAAAGGTGTCTCCATCGGTATTGCGCCAGTTACAGCGCAGTTATTCTCCAACCTTATAGCGATTTGTTGATATTGATGGAATGCTGACCATACAAGGATTCCAAATATGTATCATATTCTGAATTTGGCCGTAAAATAGCTAAGATATGAGCGTTGAAATGGTGCATGATTTTGCATCTGCGCGAGGCTATTTTATTCTATTTAAATAATAATTCATATTCTAGAACACTTTGTTTATATACGAATGGGTATGCAATAGTATGATTACCTAGAGTTATTGCATTGTAGCCCAGCTGCATGGGATAAACAACATGTTCTAGAATATGATGTATTTTTTAAATATAATAAAATAACCTTTTCGCAGGTGTAAAACAATGCAACTTTAGAATGCCCATATCTCTGCTGTTTTACGACGAAATTCAGTTTGTGATACATATTTGGAATCCTTGCATGGCCAGCTTTCTGTCAATATCAACAAATCGCTATAAGGTTGAAGAATAACTGGCGCAATACCGATGGAGACACCTCTTTCAAACGCTTGTAGCTAAAGAATGAAAGCAAAAATAAAAATTCTATAAAATTCTCTCTAATTCTCACCCAGCAAGGAGTAGGGTAGAGAAACTATCTCTGTTTCAAATTTCATGCTATCTCATTAAGATCATTATTCGACCCCCCCCCCCCCCCCCCCCTCCCCACACTACGCAACTACACTGCCACTGGGGAATAGTATTCCAAGTCGTATCTGTGATGTGTTTCCAGTCTGCCAGTTGTTTCGGCTTTTTAGTATATTGAACTGTATGTACCGGTCCCATGGGCTCTGTGTCGAATATAATTTAACTAACTGAGGCCTAAGCGTTTTGCATGACATTTCTCTTGTATCTCATCTGGACCAATCAGGAAACAGTATTCGACTACGCCTGCCTATGCATAGGCCTATGCATAGGCCTACGCATACAGGCGTATGTCAAATCGCTCAATGTAATGTATATATACATGGATACGTAACGTACGCTCATACGTGGGTGGTTACGTATAGCATACGTTGAAAAGTAAAACCCCATTCCGCCATTATAACGCTTGTACTGGCTGACTGGGTATATTATATTCAACTAGCTGACTAGGCAGTTAGGGTAGGTTTCTTAAATAGGAAGTTTTTTTCTTCCTATATAGGAAAAAAGTGCTTCCTATATATATAGAAAATTTTTGACATTTTTCTGAATATTTTCTTTGTTATCTTTTGAAATAAAATTTAATGGCATAGGCCTATTTGAATTCCTGGTTATTGGAGGATAATCTATACATCTATACCGGTACTACGTTTGTTGTGAAAACTAGAAAAAAAACTATCTGTGCATTCGCTTTCTACAGCCATTTTAAAAACGTTACTTTTTCCGAGAATTTCTTATATAGGAAATATTTTTTGGACTTCCTATTTAGGAGTTTAACTTATTTCTTATTTAAAATATTTTATGTCTTGATTTTTCTTAATTAAGAAAAATTATGACTTGCCAGTTCAATTTAAGACGATGTTAAATGTAGTAAATAAAATACTAACAAATTGCAAAATGATAAAACAATATATATAGTAAATACGTTAGTGTTATTGCTGTAGTCCTACTCGCAGACTCGTGTTCGTGTAGGGCCTACTTTCTGACTGTACTGTACTGGTGGCGCGAATTTTGTTCCTATTGTTATTTTGCGAATTTTGTTCCTATTGCATTTTTGCGAATTTCGTTCCAACACGTAGCGAACTTTGTTCCTCTACTTGCGAATGCGAACTATGTTCCTATCGAATTTTCAAGGACAATTATGTTCCAATTATTGCGAACTTTGTTCCTATCAATGCGAACTTTGTTCCTATTATTGCAAACTTTGTTCCAATCCAATCTCTGTAAGTTACTTTCAGTTTGAGGAATGGATGATTTATTACTACTGTACTAAGTTATATTTAGTTTATCTTACTTAAAAAGTGAAATGTCGCTCTCTACTAGGTCTTGGATGTTGTATGAAGAAATTCAGAAACTGGCCATGTTTAGAAGTCAATATTCTGACGCAAATAAATGTAAATTTTTGAAGATTTAAGGAAAGCAAATAAGTTAGGGTGCGTGATAAAAGCCTACAAGATACTAATGATATATAGCAGTATAGGCCTATGATATATGTCAAGGGGGAAATATATTTGCAGGCATTGTTGCTATTATCTGATTATACTGTTATAGGCCTACTATATTATTGTAAAAATATTTTTCCATCAATAATTATTAATTATTGTAAAAATATTATTGCATAAATAATTATTAATTATTATTTAAAATATTATTGCATAAATAATTATTAGTTATTGTAAAAATAATATTGCATCACATCAATAGTTAATAATTATTTTAAAATATTATTGCAAAGCAGCAAAGTAATTATTAATTAAGCCTACTGGTATTGTAAAAATAATATTGCATGAATAATCATTAATCTGTTAATTATTACAAAAATATTATTGCTTGATGCATATATAATCATTACTGCATTAGGCCTAATTATTATAAAATAACATTGCATTAATTATTATAAAAATAATATGCATTAATAATTATTAATTATTTTAAAAATATTATTAATCAATAATTATTACAGTATTACTGTAATAATTATTGTAAAAATATCCCACTGTGTTGGAGGGATGTAGTTTTATATCAGTTATATTGCTGTATTAGGCCATCTGAAACTGCAAACCATATACTGATATAGCCTAGACTGCAAGACAGGAGAGGATGACAGGGTAGTATCTAGTAGTATCCCAGCCCTATCGCTATCAGCTCAAGCCTCAGCTCAGTCTGTCAGTACTGCAGAATCCGGAATGAACTGCTGGAAAATATATTTTCTTATTTTACGAAAAATAAATACATAAATTTTTTTAAATAAGAAATAAGCAGATAGGTTAAACTCCTAAATAGGAAGTAAAATAGGATAGGCCTGTTTCCTATCAGTAGGGAACATACCCTTAAATAAGCTCCAAAAGTGGGTTCTTATTTAAGGAAAATGGCTCTTATTTAGGGGTTTTTGGGCCTTTTTTGGATATTTTTTCGATATAATATGCAATAACTTGTTTCAGGAAAAAATACCGCATAATTTTATTTCACAATGTAAAAGTTGGGTCTTTCTTGAACATAAAGCAAAAAACCAGAAAACATTTCACCGTCCGGTTTTTTTTCTACAAGCGTTTTAAAATTGCATCAAAAATACGACTAGTTCCTAAATAAGGGGGATTTTTTAAATTTACCTTATTTAAGATATCGAAATTGTACAGATAAATACTAAAAGTCCCTAAATAAGAACTTTTTGACCTGGGTTTCTTATTTAGGAATACAATTGTATTCCAAAATCTGCACATTCCTTAAATAAAATAAATATTCCTTATTCCTTACATATGTGTTACACTTCTTTCATAATTCTTTGATTTATGTCAGTCTGTATATTGCTAATTGTTGGGTTAAGGATAAGGACAATGATTGCACTGCACTCTATAAATCCTCTATAGAATATCGTATCATAATGAAGTTGCTAGCACTGGCATTCTTACCTCACACGGTAGCATAGAATAGCCCATTGATATTCAAAAGAATAGCCCATCGCCCATCTGAGTGCACATACATTGTCACGTTCACGTATTTCGATGAAACATGACTCAAGTAACTGGACATCGCCGCACAGTTTCGAAAAACTAACTTGTGTCCTGCGTTTCCTCTTCTGCTCCGCGTTACGCCCCACTTAGATGGATTGTCCACAATGTTGTACTTGAAAGGTGTGAAAAAAGTGAAAAACCAATGTCACTGTCATGTCAATAGGCACAAAGATTGTTCGGTTGGGCAGCTGATAGACGTTATGAAGGTTAAAGATGATGACTGGATGACGTTTTGGCTCAACTGGCTCAGGCAGGAGTGGGACACGTTTGTGGGACCTTTGCGCAGCATGAAGTGAGCAAAGCCTTAGCTAGACCTAGCTGATAGGGGTCCCACCCCATTAACATGTTATCTTTCGTTAGTCAGAGGTCGTTCAACACAATACTCGTTTTTACCAAACTTCAGATTATTTTAATCTTTTGACAGACTACATACATACTAAGTTTCGTTTAATTTCATCAAGGAATGACCGAGTTATTAGCGATAAAAAATTTACAACGACGACAGATAACTCGTTAATAGCACCCATATGCTAAGGCTTCGCTCACTTGAACGTGGCTCTCCCCCACATTCAACGCAGTTTGTTGCTCATTGTTGCTCATTGCTGCTCGTTGTGCTTTATTATTTCTCATTGTTGGTCATTGTTGCTCGTTGTTGGTCATTGTTGCTTGTTGGTGCTCATTGTTGCTCGTTAGTTGTACTTCATTATTGCTCGTTGTGGCTCGTTGTACTCTATTATTGCTCGTTGTTGCTCATTATTGCTCATTGTTTCTCATTGTTGTACTTTATTATTGCTCGTTCAAACGTTGTTCCTCATTGTTGCTCGTTGTTTCTCATTGTACTTTATTATTGCTCATTGTTGCTCGTTGTTGATCAATATTACTCGTTGTTGCTCATTGTTGCTCGTTGTTGTACTTTATTATTGTTCATTGTTGCTCAATATATCTCGTTGTTGCTCAATATAACTCGTTGTTGCTCGTTTAGTCGTTGTACTTTAATATTGCTCATTGTTGCTCGTTGTTTCTCAATGTTGCTCGTTGTTGTACTATTTATTATTATTGCTCGTTCAGTCGTTGTTCCTCATTGTTTCTCGTTGTTGCTCGCTGTTTCTCGTTGTTGCTCGTTTTTGTACTTTATTATTACTCATTCAGTCATTGTTGCTCGGTGTTTCTCAATGTTACTCGTTGTTGCTCATTGTTGCTCGTTGTTGCTCATTATTACTCATTGTTACTCGTTGTTGCTCGTTGTTGTACTTTATTATAGCTCGTTCAGTCGTTGTTCCTCATTGTTGCTCGCTGTTTCTCGTTGTTGCTCATTGTTGCTCGTTGTTGTACTTTATTATTACTCATTGTTGCTCGGTGTTTCTCAATGTTACTCGTTGTTGCTCATTGTTGCTTGTTCAGTCGTTGTTCCTCATTATTGCTCATTGTTGTTCGTTGTTTCTCGCTGTTGCTCATTGTTGCTCGTTGTTGTACTTTATTATTGCTCATTTTTGCTCGTTACTCATTGTTTCTCAATGTTACTCGTAGTAGTCGTAGTTGCTCATTGTTACTCGTTGTTGCTCATTGTTGCTCGTTCAGTCGTTGTTGCTCATTATTACTCGTTGTTGTACTTTATTATTGTTCAATGTTACTCGTTGTTGCTAATTGTTGCTCGTTGTGTTACTCATTGTTGCTCGTTGTTTTGTTACTCATTGTTCATTTGTTGCTTATTGTTGGTCATTGTTGCTCGTTGTGCATTTTTGCACCTATCCAATTAAGCTCAGAAACTCCCTTATCTCTGCATCTTGCAATGTCCTGTCTCCTGTCAAGGTTAGGCAGGTAGGTCATAACTGTCATAAGCAGATAAGGGCAGAAGGAGGACGGGGCTGGGAGACGAAGTTATAAGAGACATTATATAAGGATATTTAATTTAATTTATTTTATTTAATATATGAGAAGTGAGGCCAGTATTGGTTGACAGAAGGAGATACGCAATGCGTATCCCATTGCGCCTCATAATAGCCTCTCGTCAACAAGTCAACCCCATCGACTAGCGGCACTGGCTGTTTCAGCTGACGGGGCTCTGTCGAAAAACGCGTCCCTGATGCAGTAAGGGCCCTCTTTTGAGGAGCAATATTATAGCAATATTATTGTCGCGGAACTGCTTCTACTCTCTGTGAGAAATGAGAAATATTTAATTTATTTAAGGAGTATGCAGATTTTGGAATGAAATTGTATACCTAAATCAGAAACCCATGTCAAAAAGTTCCTATTTAAGGACTTTTAGTATTTGTGTACAATTTCGATGTCTTAAATAAGGTAAATTTAAAAAATCCCTCTTATTTAGGAACTGGTCGTATTTTTGATGCAATTTTAAAACGCTTGTAGAAAAAAAACCGGACGGTGAAATGTTTTCTGGTTTTTTGCATTATGTTCAAGAAAGAACCAACTTTTATATTGTGAAATAAAATTATGCGGTATTTTTTACTGAAACAAGTTCTTGCATATTATGTCGAAAAAATATCCAAAAAAGGCCCAAAAACCCCTAAATAAGAGCCATTTTCCTTAAATAAGAACCCGCTTTTGGAGCTTATTTAAGGGTATGTTCCCTACTGCCTATATATATAAGAAATTCTCTGAAAAAAGTTACGTTTATAAAATGGCTACCAGTATCTGGCTATAGCATATAGAAAGCGAATGCACAGATAGTTTTTTTTCTAGTATTCACATAGTAAAGATTAACCTCCAATACCTGAATACAGCAATAAGCATGATAAGCAGGAATTCAAATAGGCCTACCGGTACTGCGGTATGCCGCTAAAATTTATTTCAAAAGATAACGAAGAAAATGTTCAGAAAAATGGCAAAAATTTCCTATATAGGAAGCACGATTTCCTACTGTCCTATAGGCAGATAGGCCTATAAGAAGAAAAAAAAACTTGCTATTTATGAAACCTAGGCAGCTAGGCTACCCTAACTGCTAGGCCTATTTCAGGAGGCCTATGTCATGTCAGGGGTTTCTGTATCAATCAGTCAATTACGTTCTTTTGTCTTTATTGATTTTATTTCAATTGCGAATCTTACATTGTCAGATTGTTGTAAATATTCAATATTTAACACAAACTAAATTGCATAGGCTGATAGGCTGATAGGCCCTACTGCCCTATATCAACTATGTTAACAGTCAGACAGTAGCAATTGCAATGTGATCGTCATACTCTCATACTGCAACTTCAGTCAGGCAGTAGGCCTACTGCTGTACTGTACTTTAGTTGTACGAGCCCTGGCTGCCTGGCTGCCTGGTGCTATAACTAATTGTAGTGAAGTGAAATGTATTTATTTTACTTTGGAAACCGCGCGCTAATAAACAAGTTCAAGTTCATCTACAGACAGACAGATCTAATTACTGAATTAAGTAACTGCAGTGCAGTGCACCTACAGCAGTACTCACTGGCAGTGGCAGAGTGGTATATTACAGTATTACTGAGTGACAGGTTGTGTATTGCTTGCTGTATTGTCTGATTGTGTAGGCCTATAGCACTGCAGTGCAGGGTGCAGTACCACTGCAGTATGCAGTACAGACCTACCTGCTGCCTGTTGGAAAAACGAACTTAGATCCTGCAGGGGCTGACTTTGACTTAGATCTTTGCGAACTTAGGTCCTACATGCGAACATAGATCCTATCTGGTGAACTTAGATCCTGCAGGGCCTGACTTTGACTTAGATCTTTGCGAACTTAGGTCCTACATGCGAACATAGATCCTAGCTGGTGAACTTAGATCCTATCTGGGTGAACTTAGATCCTAACTAGATGAACTTAGATCCTAACTAGGTGAACTTAGATCCTAACTTGGTGAATTTAGATCCTATCTGGGTGAACTTAGATCCTTACTAAGTGAACTTAGATCCTAACAAGGTGAACTTAGATCCTAACTAGGTGAACTTAGATCCTAAACTAGGTGAACTTAGATCCTAACTAAGGTGAACTTAGATCCTAACTAGATGAACTTAGATCCTAACTAGGTGAACTTAGATCCTAACTTGGTGAATTTAGATCCTATCTGGGTGAACTTAGATCCTAACTAGATGAACTTAGATCCTAACTAGGTGAACTTAGATCCTAACTTGGTGAATTTAGATCCTATCTGGGTGAACTTAGATCCTAAGTAGGTGAACTTAGATCCTACCTGGGTGAACTTAGATCCTAACTTGGTGAACTTAGATCCTAACGAGGTGAACTTAGATCCTAACTAGGTGATCTTAGATCCTAACTAGGTGAACTTAGATCCTAACTTGGTGAACTTAGATCCTATCTGGGTGAACTTAGATCCTAACTAGGTGAACTTAGATCCTAACTAGGTGAACTTAGATCCTAACTAGGTGAACTTAGATCCTAACTAGGTGAACTTAGATCCTAACTAGGTGAACTTAGATCCTAACTAGGTGATCTTAGATCCTAACTAGGTGAACTTAGATCCTAACTAGGTGAACTTAGATCCTAACTAGGTTAACTTAGATTCTAACTAGGTGAATTTAGATCCTAACTTGGTGAACTTAGATCCTATCTGGGTGAACTTAGATCGTAACTAGATGAACTTAGATCCTAACTAGGTGATCTTAGATCCTAACTTGGTGAATTTAGATCCTATCTGGGTGAACTTAGATCCTAACTAGGTGAACTTAGATCCTAACTAGGTGAACTTAGATCCTAACTAGGTGAACTTAGATCCTAACTAGGTGAACTTAGATCCTAACTGGGTGAACTTAGATCCTAACTAGATGAACTTAGATCCTAACTAGGTGAACTTAGATCCTAACGAGGTGAACTTAGATCCTAACGAGGTGAACTTAGATCCTAACTAGGTGAACTTAGATCCTAACTAGGTGAACTTAGATCCTATCTGGGTGAACTTAGATCCTAACTTGGTGAGCTTAGATCCTATCTGGGTGAACTTAGATCCTAACTAGGTGAATTTAGATCCTAACTAGGTGAACTTAGATCCTAACTAGGTGAACTTAGATCCTAACTAGGTGAACTTAGATCCTAACTAGGTGAACTTAGATCCTAACTAGTTGCACTTATCCTAACTAGGTGATCTCAGATCCTAACTAGGTGAACTTAGATCCTAACTAGGTGAACTTAGATCCTAACTAGGTGAACTTAGATCCTATCTGGGTGAACTTAGATCCTAACGATGTGAACTTAGATCCTAACTAGGTGAACTTAGATCCTAACTACGTGAACTTAGATCCTAACTAGGTGAACTTAGATCTCACTTTATGCTATTTAAAAGCCTGTGGTAATCATCATGCTAGTCGCGAAATGAACTTAGATCCCAAGTTAAAAGCAAAGTGTACTGAGTTACATCAAGCATATAAAAGTGCTTATAATGATCTAATGCAAATAAGTCATTCACTCAAAGTATTTGCGATCAGTAACTAACCAACAAACTATCATTTGCCAATTAATAGCTAATAGAATAGAGTAATTACGAAATTAGATCCTGCAGCTGCAAGACCTTATTGCCGTTTCCTAAGCTACCATGCCAGATGTCACCCAGTTTACTATGAGCTTTCAGAGTGAGTGCGCGCTCATTGTTGTTTTAATCTTTAGTGTTTCACATTTCTTTAGTTGGTCCTTCCTTCAACTCTATCTTTTGTTCCTGTCAATCAGTAGCCGATTTTTCGACCCCACCAGGGTGTACCTCTGAAGGACGTGTATCGGTATTTCTTACGTAGGAAACTAAATACATGGGAGAAAAAAATAAAATTCAAATGATTAATTGGTGTATTGTTGAAATTTCACAATATTTGCTCAATTTTCAAAAATAATTATTTAGAAAATAATTGAGAATAATTCAGAAAACGTTTCTGATAGATGATTCTCAGGTTTCTCATTTGATATTTGTTGTGAGCAATATATCAAACGTCACAACTGGGGAGATGGTAATTAAAAGAGTATGATGAGGAGTGTGCTAGCCGAAGTGTGGGTAATTAACCATGAGTATAAACAAGGGAATTAGTCTAAGAACAGAGTCTAAGAAGCCCTACTTGAGATACTCTGAGCAGTTTTACTAACTAAGTATAATATTGGCTTGTTTACAAGACTTTGTTGAAACAACGATCCTATGTATGGTAAACTAACTCGGATTGGTTCAACTTTGACAGATGTAGGTGTGGAATCGGGACTAGCCTGAGTTGCTGGCAATAAAACACGTTGTGGGGTCTTCGAGCAGCACGTGTTCAAAGGTTCAATGACTGAGCAGCGACTAATTAACAAATTTATGAGAGATTCATTGACCAGCTACCGACAGACCAATATTGTGACATATATTTTAGTTTAATGTTTGATTCAATTAGAGGCACAAATTAAAAAGGCTACAAATATATAGGGGTGAATAATTAAATTAGTCACCCATTAGGCCTAAAAGGTAGCCAAATATAAGTTGCAATCTATATAAATTTTTAAATTCAGTAGTGTGCGTGTGTTGTGTATTGATTCCGTAGATTTCATGTTGAAATAGCGTTCATTAATTTAATTTATATTTAATGATTCATGCATACTAATACACACATTAAATTAGTTCGTGTGTGTTAAGTGTGTAAGATTTGATTGTTTCGTCACGAAACCATTAGGGCACAGAAACTGACGGATTCTTCGCGAATTTCGCAAACGTCGCAGACTTCGGGAATTTGTTCTACAATTTTGACTCCTTAAGCAAAAGGGGTCCCGAATGAGTTTTTTAACCTTTATTTTTTGTGATTTTGAGTGCTTTTTTTTTATATTAGTGAATATTCTAGAACCTTAGTAGATTTTCAATTGTATATAGCTAGTATTTTTTACTAGCTAGTAATTTTTGGAAATTATTTTGGTCATTAATATATTCTTCAACAGTTTAACCTGAAATATCATGGACTTTCACATTTTTTATAATTTCAAAAAATACTAGCTAGCAAAAAAACACTAGCTATCATAAAACACATATCTACTAATGCTGTAGAACTTTCACCAATACCAAAAAAATTAAAAAACTCTAAAAAAGGATTGGTGAAAATGGCTGGGGTGTCGACAGGGCGAAGTAGGGACCGTGTTGCTTAACCCCTTAGAGCCTATGACGTCCACTGCACGTCACCATGGTCAACACGAAGACGTGCAGTGGACGTCATGCTGGAATACATGTTTTATTGGAAGGCTCTTGGAGTAGGTATACTGGTGGATAGTATTAATGACATTTATTGCTCTTCGTGGCAAAAAATCCATTCTGTACTGTAGATAGGCTGTATTGTAGACTGTATTTATTAGTGTTAGGTATATGGCGTAATGCCAACCACAGTACAGTAGTTCAGACTGACAGAGAGACCGACAGACAGACTAGATTTATGTAAACGTGTAAACTGACATCAGAAATGAAATCAGCAACCCTTAAACCCCCATTGCGAGAATGTTGGTTAGTTAGTATACTTTCTTAAGTTTTCACAGACTGACTGACAGAAAGACCGACAGCCAGACAGACTATATTTTTTTAAACGTGAAAACTGACATCTGAAATAAAATTAGCACCCATTAATACCCCCATAACGAGAATGTTAGTTAGTTTGTATTCTTTTTTAAGTTTTGACAGACTGACTGACTGACAGAAAGACCGACAAACAGACAGACTAGATTTATGTAAACCTGAAAACTGACATCAGAAATGAAATCAGCACCCCTTAAAACCCCCATAGCGAGAATGTTAGTTAATTTGAATTCTCTTTTATGTTTTGACAGACTGACTGACAGAATGACCGACAGACAGACAGACTAGATTTATGTAAACGTGAAAACTGACATCAGAAATGTAATCAGCACTCCTTAAAACCCCCATAGTGAGAATGTTAGCGACAAGTTTTAATTATTAACCATATTTCGTAAGATATATTTTAAAACATTTATTTATTAATAATGCAATAACTGAATAACCAGATAACGGAACGACAAACCGAATTGAAACTTTTAATTACTAATAATAATTGTGGTGAGAGGTGATTGGAAATCAAGAATATATGTTATGTTATGGAGCACGCGTTGGTAGGCACAGGCGAATGAATTGATGTCTGTTGAGATGTATTGAAGGAGCACTATTCCTTCTACTGGACTACTATGTCCTTGTGTACTAGCCTAGGCACTGGCTTGGTCAATGACTTTAGCTTGCCATGTTAGTAATGTAGAACTTAAAGAAATATTATTGGGCACGGCTGCCATTGCCATGCCTTAGGCTCTATGGGGGAGAATGGAATCAGGGTATGAATTTACAATGTTAATTATGTTTAAATCAATTAAAAATACATTTATTAACGCAAATCACTTGAGAAAATAAAAAACTATAATGGAATGGGGTACGTGGATTCCAGATATCTAATTTCTGTGCAAAATAACTTTAATCGTATGGTGCTAAACAATTAATTTTCATGGAGAGACCGTTCAAAATGACTCAACCATGCAATTTACCTGAAGATATTAACTTCGATTATGGCTTCCGACATTTATGGCTTCCGACACACACACACACACCTACACACACACACACACCCCCACACACACACATACAGACTTTTGAGAAACGGCCATAGTATAATTATATCAGTTCGCTGATGGCTCGCCATACGTGTCTCGCCCCACAAATATAATACAACCGTTTAATTGATTCACTTTTTGTTGGTGTTTAAATATATTGGTTGTACTGTAGGAATATAAATATTACTTATTTTTTATTTAATATTAATTACAATCTATTACCATTTCTGGCCCTCAGCGGATATATATATTATAGTATAAATTATAACCTAACATAAACTTATCACATTAATTATACATATTTCAGTTCTTTTTCTATTTTCTGTAATTACTATCCGCTCTTTGATAGGTTTGTTTTCACTCCGCCGGCTGAAGTATGTAGGTACAGTTTTTCGTAAGTATACATTTCCGGAAATTTCCTAGGACAAACATTGAAACATATTACTCACGTCCCCCACCATGCCTTGATTGCGCTTTCGTAATGTATTTGGTGGCCTTCAACAGATTACTTATTAATTAATTTACTTATTAAATGGTGTATAATTTTTTTGTATTTTTCAATTTTCATCAAATCGCACAGGGCTCAACTTGGTGTCCTGCTTTATGGCACTTTGGGAATCTGGCCAGGTTATGATTGAAGAATATTATTGTTTAGTTGTTATTTTAACCTATATCGCAATCCTTCTATTCCTTCCTTTAATAGTTGCCCTACACATTATTCGCCGTAAAACAATGTTAAAACGCCTCGCACTCTAATCTTATGAAGTACAGGTCACATGCCATTGATACTTACTGGAATATTCAGGGAATTTAACATTTTCTTGAAATTTCGTTGATTCATGTAAAAAATGTCAAAGTCAGGGAATTTGGTATATATGCAGGACATCTGTGTAAAATCTTCTCTCCTCGCCATTTCATTTCCTTCCAACACGAATAGTCTCAAGGTCCTGCAAGGGTTGAAAGCGGCGAGGTAGTCTCAAGGTACGCAAGGGTTGAAAGCGGCGAGGTAGTCTCAAGGTACATGGTTGAAAGCGGCGAGGTAGTCTCAAGGTACATGGTTGAAAGCGGTGAGGTAGTCTCAAGGTACATGGTTGAAAGCGGCGAGGTAGTCTCAAAGTACATGGTTGAAAGCGGCGAGGTAGTCTCAAGGTACATGGTTGAAAGCGGCGAGGTATTCTCAAGGTACATGGTTGAAAGCGGCGAGGTAGTTTCAAGGTCTTTGGTTGAAAGCGGCGAGGTAGTCTCAAGGTACATGGTTGAAAGCGGCGAGGTATTCTCAAGGTACATGGTTGAAAGCGGCGAGGTATTCTCAAGGTACATGGTTGAAAGCGGCGAGGTAGTTTCCTCAAGGTACATGGTTGACAGCGGCGAGGTAGTTTCAAGGTACATGGTTGAAAGCGGCGAGGTAGTTTCAAGGTCTTTGGTTGAAAGCGGTGAGGTAGTCTTGGTTGAAAGCGGCGAGGTAGTCTCAAGGTACATGGTTGAAAGCGGCGAGGTAGTTTCAAGGTCTTTGGTTGAAAGCGGTGAGGTAGTCTGGCGGTTCTAAGTCCCCAGGATTAAAACTGTCGGAAGGCCGATAGTTCTAATCCTGGGGACCGATATATTGATATTAAAATGACTCATTTAACTTTTCTGGAATGTAGGCATAATAAAACAGGCCTGAATAAGAAAGTAGCTATACAAATGTAGCGTACCTATGCGGTCAGGGAATTTTTTTAAAACGTCAGGGGAAACTAAAATTGAGTGACTAACCTGTAAGATTATGTTTAAAATATTTATTTTAGTTTAATAGTGTCCCATCTATCGTGGGTCTAAATAAGCCGCCTAGGAAATGAATAATGTTACACAGTATGTTCAGGTTCACTGCCTGTTTTTTTTCCTGTTTTTTTCTGAAATTTTCTGAAGATACCTATTCCAAAAATAGGGGATGGGCTGACGCTTTCAACATAAATCACAATGGGAAAATAGACGCAAATAATATAAATTTGCTGAGAAAGGATTTAAATCAACCCCCCCCCCCCCCGTCTCACTGAAACATAATCAATGTAAAACTATAAAATATATAATGAAACCGTTCGTTAGTGATTTACCAGATACTTATAAATGACACTATTACACTGGGGCCCGACAAACAATATTGCAATAAATATAAAATATTATCGTTACTCTAATAATTATTTATTACAAGGGAACAAAGTTTATCACTATGTTCTCTACTCTTTATTTCCCCGATGGGGCCCGGTAAATAAAATAAATCGAGCATTGTAAAAAAGTTATAAGATTGAACCCAATTCATAATTTAGTCTTCAATTGATACTTTTAATAATTATTTCAAAATAATATTATTTACAAATAAAAATTTATAAAATAGGCTACCATTATTTACGCCATTATTTCATGTGAACTGTGAAGAATACCAGGTTTTTTGTACAGATACTAAATAGTTTATTGTTCTGTTGGCGTATAATCGGGACATAGGAGTACCAATTTAAGAATAAATTAGTGTTAATAGGATATAAAATTGAAGGTAAAACACTGCTAATGTATTGAATAGTTTAGAAAACAAAGCACTGTTAATAAATTATTGCATAGTTATAGTTTGAGTTTTGATTCGAAATATTACACTGTTAAAAATACGGATGTAAAGAAACAGTCTCAATCTATACCATCTCTAATACTACATGGTAATAATACAACAATATAAGTAATAGCTACATCATTGTATAATATCTCAGTATGACTTTTAGTATAATTAGTTACGAAAAGAAACAAGATGAATCTTATTATTATTAAATAAGTTTATTCGTTAAGGTTTTAGATAAAAGTTGATTTAACTATTTATAATCTAGTTTAAGCGGAATAACTCTAATACGTATGTGATAGTAAGAGTAACACAAAGCTTATTTTATATTCCTCCGAGCTCCTAAAGATTTGCGAACTTTAGGCGGCGGTTGCGTCTGCAATTGGTTGGAGGTTCCCGGATTCGCGTTGGAGCCGCTAGGAGTCGGGCGTTTACCGCTAAGTCGAAAGGAAACCCTGGCCGCCGGGGCCGATTCTTTGGAAGAGGGAGGGCCAACAACATCATCTACGTTAGATGGACCTTCCACCCCGTTAGTCGCTGGTTCTATATCCTCTAACTCAATCCCAGTAACCACACTCTCGTCCTCTTCCGGCTCAGATTCCACGCGACTTTCGTCCAAATTAATATTCGCCAAATTAATTCGGAAATCGCGTGACGTACTGCGTTTGAAACCGGCCATAAAGTCGAACTTAATCTTCCGGCCGAACTCGATAAGGAACCGCTCGTACTGCTCTATGGCGAACACTAGATTAGGGATTGGTCGGGTCTCCTTGAGCACCCTCTGCTTCGCCGGTTCCTGGAGACCAGCGGATTTAGCGGATTTCTTCCCGATCACCGCCACACCTTTCTTCTTGGCTTCCTTCGCTTCGCTAACTTTCAACTGCTCGGTCTGCACCGATTGCACGTAGATTATGAACCCGTAGGAACACGGTTGCAACTGCGCCCCCGTCAGCTTTATCAACTTCTTCAGATGAACCGAGGTCACATAGAGTTTCACTCCTGTTACTTGGACCATATGGATGTTGTATTTGATTAACAAGGTCAGCGTGTTGCACAACTTGGTGACGCATTTAAATACTCCGTCTACCGAAGTACCTGCCGGTAAGGCACTCTGTAGCACCTGGCACATAACGTTTACTACCATCGATAGGCAGTGCGATACCTCTAGTTCAACCTTAGCACGGAGCTCTAAGGTTTCCTCTTCATCGTCTTCCGTATCAACTAGATTCGATTTAACCACAACTCGAGACTTCAGATAGTTAACCAGCCAGTCTAGGTGGTCGAGGATGACCTCGAGATGGGAAGTTAACGAAACCAATACGGTGGGAGCGGCGGAGCGCATTGATATCATCTTAAATCGGCTAACTTCCTCTATGGTAACGTCTTCATCGATGTCGCCTAGGTTGCTGTGAATCTCTTCAGCCACTTCCCTGAGGAGAACAATGGACGACGAACAGCGCCATTGTAACTGAAACAGCAAACAAAAGATAAACTTAATCAGTTGAATATCCGAAATATCCTCGGATTCCACGAGATGTAGCAGCCACTGCTGAAGCCGCTGAAGCAGAGGAGAATCAGGGGAGTACGGAACGGAATAGCGACCGACCATCTGGATCCAATTAATTCCTCTCCGTTCCCCTCCACTTGATCCCAAACACCTTTTAAACAATTCCTCGCAATGTTCCACATGGAGATGCAAACTCTCCTCTGTAACATCGTCTACATTGTCGTCTATAGCGACCACCAGTTTATATAGATCGTCTTTACTGTGCTGTTTGGTTACGATTTCGACAATCACACACAAACCCTCGATGGAGAGATCCACAATGGATTTCTTCCCCTTCTCGGATCTTCCGGCCTCGCCCTTATCCACGATCTTGTACAACGCTCTACCGATATCCCCAATGTGGTCGAACAACTTGGGTTTGTTGCGACCTTCTGGTCCCTCGAGGAAGCCATGGGCGAGAATATGCTGAAGGTGTTGAAGACCAACGTTAATGACGTATTTTACGAATTCGAAATTCTTTCGCAGCACATCGAGGGCGTCTTCATGGCCGGGTACAACGAAGAGACTCTGAAGGATGGTAGACACGCAACGCAAAGTCAACAAGCTGCTTCTAGCTATCGACTGCGTCTTCCGTCTGCTGGTGGTATCCGATAATTTCTCGGAAACGGCGGTTAAACTTGAGAACAACCTGGCAACTCGTTTACAACGTTCGTCGCTGTAGGGATCGGAGATGAACTGAAACTCAATCAAACTTTCCATCACGTTGCACAGCTCAGCGACACCAAGTTTATTCTCCAGCACCAGTTTGGCCTCATCGCCCTCTATACTAAACTCGCTGAAATGTTCTGTAAGGGTTCCCAATAGAACCTCCACCTTACTAACAGCAGCGTCCTCGTCTTCAAACTCGTTGAATAAATCGTTTCCTCCGTTGAAGCGTTTAGCGAGTAGCGTACAGGAGCCGAGAGCGTGGACGAGTCGCCCTAGTGGATCCTTCACAACGTCGTCTTCGATACCGCGGTCTACTAAGATCGTGGTGGCCTCTTCGTTGAGGTACTTAACGACGTGTTGGTGGAGTATAGTGACGAGGGTCGAGGATAGTTGGGAGTTGGATAGGAGGACGTCGTATATGTGGTTGTAGATGTGGACCCGGACTAGCGGCTGCTGGGAGAGACTGCGACGGACACAGCCGACCACCTCGATGCAGAGTGACTCGTTAGCGGCGTCGCTAGTACGCGCACCGACCCCCGGGACTTGGCTGATGCTGAACGACTGGCTGGACTGGCTGCTAGGCAATGAGCCGGACAATTTGAAATAACGGAGGAGTTGGAGGTAACCGTTGACGGCGACCCTCCGGGCCTCGGGTTCCTTAGCGAAGGTGCCTTTCTTTAGGACGAGGAAGAGCGCCTGTCTGAGGGCGGGGCTGTGCGTGAGTAGCGGTCGCAAGGAACGCAGCAGTCGGTCTGCGACTGGGAGGGCCAGTTGGGTGAGGTAGTCGAGGGCCTCGATGACACGGGGGAGACGTTGGAGGATGGCGCAGGGGTGGTGCTGGATCATAGAGGAGAGGAGGTCGAGGTGGTGGTGGACGACTAGGGGGGTTGCCGAGCCGAAGGAACAACGGAGAGCCAAGGATAGGGACTCGGAGCGGACCGAGTCGTGGTAGGTAAAGAGTTTAACGACGACGTCCTTGGCGAGGGAGAGGAGACGTCCCGCGGGGGTGGGGGAAGAGTTGACGTCGTGAGAGCAGCGCGGTGCCAACGTCTCCAACAGGTTGATGGCGAAGCGAAACAACGGCGCCACAACCTCCCATCCGTCCTGGGTGAGTTCCACGAGTTCTAGAAGAGCGACGACGGGATCCCCCAGTCCGGGAATCAGTTCCCGGATTAATCGACTCCCGGACAGTTTGTCCGAGTCAGAGAAACTCTGGAGGAGTGACTGTCGGATAATCTCGTGGATTTTGTCCGCGACACGATGGAGTTCACAGAGGGAGAGCACGAAGGCGAGACTGAAGGTCGACTGGATCACCTTCTTGGAGGAGAACTTGAGGTATTTGAGCGTTTCGGCGACGAGTTCAGGGTCCCGACGGGCGGCGTGGGTCATGTGGAGGAGGACGACTCCCAGTAGAGGGGGAGTAAGGGGAGCGGATCCTCCGAAGTGGGAGAACAAACCCCGCAGGATGGAAGATTTCTGTCCTTTAGATGCTAAAAGGAGAAGTTGGTAGACCAGTCTGGGGACGGCAGCGCCCTCCAATATAGTTATCAGTTTAAACAGTTTGACCTCAACTATATTGAGCTCATTAGCTGATAGATTGGTTTCGCGTAACGCAGTCGTTAATAAAACCGCACGTTTAAAGTTCCATTCCTTGGCGCAGAGATTCTCCAGGACTTTATTTCGACACTCGGAACCTTTGAGCGTCTCTCCGCAGTACTCCAAAGTGTCGCATAGCAACAGCGATTCCAAAATCTTCGGAAGGAGTTCAAAACTCTGGCAGAACTTTGTGCAGTCGCCCCCTACCAGTTCGATGTAGAAGTCGCAGAGCTCGGTAAGATGGCGGGATGAAACGTTCTCGATCTCAACGAGTAGGAAGGCGACTATGTCGTCAGCGGCTTTGGTGTCGACCCCGTTGTCCAGTAAGGTGGCGCAGTAGTTGATGACTTGGATGCGGCGTTTAGTACCGGATTCTTTATCGTACGAGGAACCGCTAAGCATTGCGCGAATTAGCGGGACGGGTCCCACGTCATTGGCGTTCACTGATCGTCTACGGATGGATTTATTGAGCTCGTTGGTGTCGGCGCGGTCGAGAATAGCCGACAAACGATTGTTGTCACCGTTGTCGTAAGCCTCAATGATTTCCGCTTCCATTGTACAGTTCACAGTTGTAAATCGAAATAAAATACGGGAATTAAGGCGTTACAATAAAACAAGCCGATACGTACGGTACCGGTACCGGTACTGTACTGCCGTACACCGTATCCTATCCAGCTAACGAAATAAGCTAGGATACCAGATAGGATAGCCCATAGTGCAGTAGTGCAGAGCCAACAAAAATTATAATCGAAAATGACCTGAGCCTATTTACACAAACGTACCTGCGTACCGGCTGACCGGTACTGCGGTATTAAATATAATTCAGACGGTGTGACCTCACGACTGACGGGACGGAAGGACGGTAATAGAATAAACTACGGGCCAGCCAGCCAGCCGGCAGGCCTATTATTTATCAGTCTGAGGACAACTTCTAACTGTACGAGTACGACCTACATTTTGTAAGGCGGTTTACAGGATAGCAGGATACTGGGATAGGTCTGTAGGTTGAAAAAAGCTACAGTACAGCAGTAGGCCTAGCAGCCTAGGTCTGTGGGTTTTATTATATGTTTTTTTTTTAAATATATTATTTACCTTGCAATAAATCATTTAAATTTAAAAAGTGCAGTACTCGTACTCCAGTTATGGACTGGCTGGCCATTACCAGATGCCAGCTATAGGGGCTGTCGGGCACATATCACCACATACCGGTATCATATGCTGTGATGCTGACATGTGGGACATGACAGCAACAAGTCCCTAAAAGGTGCCAACCTGCTCCATAGCCAGATAGCCCTGTAGCCCGGGAAATTCAAATGATTGAAACATATGTAATTTGTACTGGCTGACTCGAAAGGGTGGCAGACACCTTGGTGGCAAATCAGATCTGTCACCTATATTTTGGCGGTAAATTCAACTGTTTTATCATTGCAGATTGAATACAGGAAGGAATACTATAGCTGCTAAGAAGATTGTGGTGTTTTTACTTTTTGTCCGTTTTTTTTCGATTTTATTTTCAGGGACATATCGGTATCTCTACTGCTGTACTCTTAGGCCATCAGTACCTAACGGTATTTGGTATCATAGTACTGTAGGTAGAACAGTCGCTACTTTATTTACACATTATGAAAAACATATAAACTAGAAAAAATTATACAGCAGTTACTGCGATACGGGCTCTATCCTGTTCCGGGGCCTCCAGGCTTTTCGGAGTTCCAGTCAGCCAGTAGGCCGATTTTGATTCTCAATTAAATATGATTACGTATGATATGATTAAATATTCTACAATATTACTAACTCTCGTTTATTGTTTTGGTTCGTTTCAACTTGTAACCGTAACGCTCCTTTACTAACCTGCCTGGGGGTTATTGAGGCCCCAAAACAGCATAATCCCGCGATACGTATTATACTGTATTACTGTATTAAGATATATGTAGCGCTGTCGTAAAATTATGGTCTTATAGTTTTGTAGTATAAATTTTCAATAGCATTGTACAGTTGTAGTCATCGGCTCCTTTCCTCCAATCGGTATAATGATATCGTGTATTACTGTATTATTGTTTTGGTTAGAAAAGCCTATCTGTAACCTGTTCCTTTTCACGCAATTGGTATCGGGGTCGTTTATTGTTTTGGTTAAAAAATACCCGCCTCTGTCAGTCTGTAAAAGCTTTCCATCAATTGGCATTGACGGACTACAGTAAGATACTGTAGTACGATACCGACTCTGTATCTTGTAATATGGGACATTATTTTTACACTATGACGCCTACTGGCGTAGCTCTTTTCATAACAGTGCAAAACCAAAACTACAGTCGCAGTTGTACACTGTACATTCATGTGTACAATACACCTGTACGTGTACACTGTCAGACTGTACAGTGTTAATACACTGTACAGTTGTAATGGAAAGATGAAAATTTGGATTAACCACCAAGCCATTTAAATTAAGGATCAGGTTAGTAAAGGAGGAGCTTACAGAGGCGTGTTGGGGGAACCAAAACAATAAACGAAAGTTAACACATGTTACAATATTATGGAGGTCTTTATTATTTGCGTCTTGGGACTTTGTTTTGTACAGTAGTCATCCATAAATTACTGTAGGACAACTTTGCCCACTGGCAAGATTATAAAAACCTAATCCAATTTCGCCATTGTATAGTGAAGAGTGAGGCATTTACTATAGATAAATTAACATACAGTAACAAGTAAATTAATAATGATATTGCACGAAAACTAAAAGATTCATATTTCGTTTCATTTATTTCATTCATATTCATAGCCTACTGTATAAGAAATATTGCATATTAATGTAATGGTACATAAGAGTTTATACAGATTGATACAGATTTGTCAATTACAATGAAAACATCTCCAATCAGACTCTATACAACCTTGGAGGTCTTTCCTTAGTTTCCCCTAGCGTGACTCACAGCAGTAGGCATACCAACGAAAAATCAGGTAGCACGATGGGGCTCTATAGTGAAATGGATCGCACGATGGGGCTCTATAGTGAAATAGATCGCGAATTTCACCGGATTTATTTTGCAAAGTAAAATTCAATTATAAGTAAGATTATTAAGTAATTATAAGAAATAACGTTTTATAGAAAACATAATTATTTGCTCAAACGTATAGCATAAGCCATATTGTTTAATGGATAATACAGTAGCGGGTAATAATATTTCAAAATAGTAGATAGAGGGTAGATAATTATCAAAAAGTAAAAGGCAAAGTGATTGATTTGACCATTAATTAAGTAGTGGTCGACCATAAACAATTAAAATATTTTTTGTTTGGCAGAATTCAGATACCATAAATTATCAATCCTACTTCAAAAAAAATGTCATACAGTACTGTAATGTAGGTCAACTCTCTATATATAAATATATTCTGCACCAATTTTACTGCTTCTTTGTTTCATATTGGATTAACTAAAAATATCAGCAACAAAAATTGTAAACTGTGAAATTTCCATAAGAATGAAACAAAACCAATTCCACTTCACCACTATAATTCCAGTGATTCTAAGCTAATACGTTTAGTGAGGGAACGTCTAGGTAGTAAAGTACCTGGGGGAGATTTATTTACAGATTTCATTGAGTTATTTGATATGGAACTCTGTCTCAATATCCGTGTATTGTTCCTCCCATGTTCCATATTGGGTTTGTAACTTAGCTCTATAGAATTCTTCCTGGAAGATCTCCCTACAACTGTAGAGGAGTGCTCCTCTTTTGAATGACTTGCTTTTCCAGCGTGCAGGTTCTCATCTGCATCACGGAATGTATATTCTTTCCGATCTCTTCCGCTTCCTAATTTATCATCGATTTCCATCATTTCTTTCAGTAGCGCATCTTTCTTCCTTCTTTCTCCCTCCTGTATTTGTTTATCAGTTGCCAAAGTTTTATTTCCACCCTCAGGATGCCTATCTAAATCAGCCAATATCGCTAAATGGTCGTCTGAACTTTGCCTGCTGTTACTCACGCGCTTTATTTCTTCCTCTTTATGGTTTATTTCATCTTCACGCTTCTTGTCACGCTCGATTTGGAGTCTTAATTCCTCATCTTTACGGTTCTTTTCTTCTTCCTCTTCTTTGCGCTGCTGTATCTCCTTCTCTTGTTGACGCTTTATTTCCTCCATACGTTTTATTTCATCCAAGCGCTTTATTTCCTCCCCTTCTAGGCGCTTTATTTCCTCCTCTTCTAGGCGCTTTATTTCCTCTTCTTGGCGCTTTATTTCCTCCATACGTTTCATTTCCTCACCTTTTTGACGTTTTACTTCTGCATCCTTACGCTTTATTTCCTCTTGCATTATTGCTTCACGTATTTCATCCTCCAACTGATTATTATCACCGCTTTTACTTTCGAAATTTGTCATTGTTGACTTTGTTGCCGTGGATACCACTTTATTATTCCCAGACGAGGAGGAATTGGACTGTAAACGTACTGGAGGTTTTATTATCCTCTGTGAATAAATATTTTTTACACTAAGTTCCTTCTCCTTATCTCGAAGTAATTGCTCCATACGTTGGATTTCATTTTCCAGTTCATCGCATTGCCTCTGTAACTGCCGGTTCTTTGCCTTCCAGGTGTTTACTTCTGTCTGCGTGTTCTTCTGCGACAGTTCTAGATTCTTTTGAGAGTGTGTTATCTGTTTGTCTTTCTCTATGATGATTTCTTCCAAATGATTAACAGCCGATTGCAGTTTGTCTCTATCTTCTAGCTGATCGTTATCTACTAACGCCTTTAACTCTTCGTTTTTATCTATTAGTCTCTGAACCTCGAGATTCTGGGCACTGTATTTACGGTTTGTCTCGCTATCCCGCGACTTATACTTTTTGATTTGGCCTCGGAGAGCTGCGACTTCGCTCGCGTGATCGTGGAACAGCCTCGCCAGCTCGCTCGACTCCCCTTCATACTTCTGTAGTGCCCGTTGATGTCTCGACTGTAGTCTCCTTAACGTTCGTACCTCCTCCTGTTCGCAATCTAGGTTGCCTAGCAAAACATCCATTTTGTCTCGGAGATTGTGGATTTGTTTATCTTTTGCGGATATTAATCGGTGGAGCGCCACGGTGTCTGGTGGGTGTCTGGCCGGTGGGGCGCGCTGATCGCGTCTACGTTGCCGGTTACCATGGGGACCGTTGCTCCGACTACGATGAGATGATTTAGAAAGAGACTCCTCCTCTGAGTTGAAACTATCCTCGCTATAGTTGTCAACCTCGGCCCCTTCACGCAACTGCCGGGAGCGCTTAATATTTCCTGCATTACTATTACTTTGAATTTGGCGCGCTTTCGTACCTGTTTTAATACTCATACTTATTTATGCGTTAATAAAATTATATCCTAGTAGCTTTTATTGATATAATACTAAAATAAATTTAATTTAGTGTAAAAAAGTACATATATCAAATGTTTGAGTAAAATAGAGTCGAAATAAGTATTTGAAAGGATAATTTGTCAGATCCCTTTCTATTATTCTGTAATTTGTTACACTGGAGCTATATATCGATCCCCACTCCCAGTTTGATTACTTGCCAGGCATTTGTTGCTAGGCAACAGTAAACAAAATGACATTTGCACTTACAAGAATAATTGGAAGCAATAGAGTCGAATAAGGATAGGAAGTACCGTAGTAGACACACAAAGAGTAATAACTAATTGGTAAGGAAGCTCATCATTTGGCTGATACAAGGGTTTGTATTGTATTTGCTGACAATCAATAAACAATAATTCAAATTAATCTCAAGTACATTCTGTCGTTGGATATGCCCCACATAAGCTGCAATGGATATAGGACAATTGGAACGGGGACAATACTGACCCGAGCAATTGCTTCCACATGAAGCATGTGAGACCGGGTTTTCACTTTTCGGACGATATTTTATTCTAATTTATACAAGAATAATTATTTTGTATTTTTTTAATTTCTCCTTATACAGTAATGTGTATCATAGCGCTTATTTATATCTTATAACCTGTACAGATAGGCCTACTAATTCGTTTATTGGTTTGGCTATTCAGCCCTTTGGCCCATGTGAAGAATACCAGACTTTCTGCCGTTATATTTCACTTTGCAGTTACCCCCATGTGAAGAATACCGGGTTTTCACCGAAAACACAGGTTACAAAAGGGCTGAATATAACCAAAACAATAAACGAATTAGTATGTACAGGTTATAAGACAGAAATAAGCGCTATAAAACATTTAATAAAGATAAATTAAAAAAAAAAAAAAAATCTTCATATATAAAATTCCAATAGAAAGTCGACCGAAAAGTGAAATCCTGGTATTCTTCACATGGGCGAGCCCTTTAACCTGGGGTATTAGTGAATGCAATTGGAACCCACATTGAAATAATGCTTTTTATCCGGTTCCCAATGGGGTTGACGACTCGGACATTATTTCCCAGTTTTCGTTGGTTTCATGTGAAAGAGCCACAGAGAGCAACTTTGGTTGAATTGTGTAGGCCTACGCCTGTCCTAGTGTTCCCAGTGTGTTTACAGTACAATAATGATATTGATATTGGTACTTTCTATATTGATAAATAAAGTAAAGTTCAACTTAATAAAGTGCACATATTGGCTCAGGCACTGAATAGTGGGTTGTTATTGCAAGGATTTTTAATAAAGCTTTAGACTTAAGGGGGGGGGGGGGGGGGGGGGGGGGTGTTACTGACTTGGAAGTAAACATTTTGAAATGCTATTGCATCAAAAAGCTAATAAGTAGAAAAAAGTGTAAGACACATTTTGGGTGCACTACAGTATATTGAATTGTAATATTTTCAAAAAAATACATTTTTGACGCCCCTTAACGGCCAGATCCAAAATTTATATTTTTGAATTATAAGGACGTTTTTTTCGTAAAAGATGTTATAACAGATGAACAATTGCAAAATTAAAAAAAACTGTTCAAATTCCATTATTGCACACACTAGTCGCTTTCATTTGATACCAAAAACTTACATATTGATATCTTGATATTGATATTATAATTGATAATATATATGATTGAATCTTTCATATGGTATATAGATATCAACAATCAACATCTGGTTCGTTAACATTATAAAATTTAAATGCCTTTAACTTACATATTGAGTGTCTACACTGAAAAAATTTTTCGAATTCGCGCAGATCACCCCTTTTTCACTCATTTTCAATTTGGCGAAATTCATTCAGAAAATTCAGAAATTCATTCTAGCTGAATAGTTTTAAATATAGTAGTCTTAAAAAGTTTCACACCCTTCATTTTTTATCGTACTGAGCTCATTTTAAAGGGAATTTTCAGGAGAACAAATGTTAGTATAAGTCAAAGCCAATGATTCATGCAAAGTAGAGCTATCCATAATTTAAATGGTAAGCATTCGCAAATTCTGGATATATTTCATTGCAGTCAATTAGTAAGCTATCTTGAAGCTATACAATAGGATTCTATTAAATCGCATCAAGGATCCCATTGAGAGACTGCTCCGTGGAAATCAGAATGGGTTCCGTAAAGGTCGTGGGACCATGGAGCCCATTTTGGCACTTAGGAGGATAATTGAAGAGTTATCAAAAAAGAAAGACAGGCATCTGGCTGTTATCTTTGATTCAGTCTCCCGCTCACGTATGTTCAGCATACTTTCATTATATGGGATTCCTGATGAAATTATTGCAGCAATCAGATCAGTATACGATGGTTCGACAACATTTGTGTCTACTGTTGACGGTGACACAGAACCATTTGAAGTGTTATGGGGCGTCCTCAAGGGAGACACACTTGCTTCATTCTTGTTCATAATTGTTGTTGACTATGTTCTACGCATGTCCTTAGATCATCATAATGATGATGGGGTGATGATAACTCCACCTACTGGCTCCAGAAGTCGAGGAAATCCTGCCAAGTACCTAACTGATCTAGACTTTGCTGATGACTTAGGAGTACTCTCAGAATCACTAGAGGGAGCCCAACGGCTCATCAGCTCATTAGAACATGCTGCTTCTAGTGTTGGTCTTTTTATTAACTCCAGAAAGACCAAAACTTTGACAGTTAACTTTGAAAGTCCTCAGCAAGTCTCTGATCGGATGAGCATAAGCTCAAAAGATGGTATGCTTGAGCATGTCGATGACTTCTGTTACCTGGGATCATGGATCCGGAAGTCACGTGAGGACCTTCGAATACGTAAGGGAAAGGCATGGGCAGCATTGAATAGGCTTTCCAGGATTTGGAAGTCACCGAGAATTAATCGGAAACTTAAGGTCCGGTTATTTAGAGCAGCAGTAGTTCCAGTACTCCTCTATGAGAGTCCATGCTGGGCTCTAACTGGTGAGGACACCAAATCTCTGGACGGCACATTCACAAGAATGCTACGCCGGGTTCATTGTGTCAAGTTCAATGCACACATCTCCAACCAGACACTATATAACATTGGAGGTGTCTCATTGGTTCCCCCAAGCTTGACACTAGAACAAAATCGCCTCCGCTTTGCAGGACATTGCTTTCGCCGTGAGGACCAGCCAGTGCATAATCTTGTACTTTGGCAGCCTCATGGAGTGAATAAGCATGGTGGACAGCCCATGACTTTCTTGAGACGCATCTTAAAGGACACTGGCCTTGAAGATGTGGATGATCTAGCAAATGTCATGGGTGATAGGTAGTTGTGGCGGTGCAATTTTGTCGATAAGCCGGCACAGCTTTCTTAAAAATGCAGCTGCAATGCAGCATGCCGATCCTAGTAGTAGTAGTAGTATCTTGAAAATATCTGTAAAATATATTAACATTTGTTCTCCTGATAATTCCCCTTAAAATGAGGCCTGAATGAGCTCTGCACGATAAAAAATGAAAAGTGTGAAACTTTTTTAAGACACGCTAATAGCAAAAAAATCATTGACGGGAATATTCGATTTAGTGTAAGACAGAAATATCGCGCTTTGATTCTTTATCGAACAACTAAATTATAGTCACATAATGGATTCTGCAATGAGTAGAACACCAATACTTGCTATATGCACAAAACAGGGGTCCTTAATTCAAAACTCACCTCTAAAATATATTAAAGTTGACACAAATATGATTTTATCTACTCAACTATCTGTGAAACGCAAATTCAGTCTACTCAACTATCTGTGAAACGCAAATTCAGTCTACTCAACTATCTGTGAAACGCAAATTCAGTCTACTCAACTATCTGTGAAACGCAAATTCAGCTTACTCAACTACTGTACATGTGAAACTATCCGTACTTCACATTACGTACATAATATCTCGTAAACATAACAAGATATGGAAAAACTGTTTTTAGATTTGGAATCACCATTATATTCTGATGCAGATAGGATATATTTAAAAATTTCAATTTTTTGGCCCAAATTAGACTACCCCCCCCCCCCCCTTAAACGAAATGATGAACAATAAATAATGAAAATAATCCTTAAATTTCATAACACGTGGAATAGTTTATAACTAAATTTTTGTAAAAAAAATAAAAAGATAAATCTGTTTGTTCTTAAATTTAAATTGAAACTGTCATTGACATCTATATTTTCCTATAAATTAACTACTAGTATCAGAACGGGGTCAGACATTTCGGGATTGGGCTTATCACTCTCGGGAATAAAACGAGTTTTTGGCAACATTACAATCACACTGCCGAAATATTAGTAACATAAAATTATATGAGTAGAATTAATTTATAGTTGTTTACTAAGATGGTTTACTGACATATGAATTCTGTATAATCACTAAATTTCCTTCTGCTGCAGCTATTTATCGGATATTCAACTAATTTACTTCACTATTTATACTTCGGGATCACGTTCCAAAAAAAAGTCGGGACCGGGATTATATTTCTCCCCAGGATATCGTTTAAACACTAAAAATGAATCAGGGTTGAGCTGATATTGGAACTGTAATAAATAATTATAATAATATAATAGGAAACAAAACAAGAAACTGTATTATATTATATCTTTCTCTAAATATCAATATGACCCACGAATAAAAATCAAAACTCAAACCACAATTAATGAGATGCTACTTTTTTACAGAAATGAAATATACTTTCAGAATTTTTTATAACATGTTAAAGTAGAGGATATAAACTGTTCTCGCGTTTGAAAAGTTCAGAAATAATTAAATTATTAAACCAATAATAGGTGATTGATCTCCTCAGTTTAAATATTATCTATTGATGGGGTATCGTTTATTAATACAAAACATTCTGGAAATATTATTTAGACACTATCGATGTCGATTGAATATCCAATAAATAATATTATCTGGAATGTTTCATTAGCTCGGGTATTAATTCAAATATTTGTTGACGAAATTTCATGTCTTTAAAACATATTTGAATATGAATCTTCACAGTGACAACGAGAGTTTTGCTGTAGAAAGTTTTAAAACCGAACAAAAAGACTTGTATTGCTTTTATTTTGAATTTGAGTCATTAACTAATTAGTTAATTAAATCCATCCCATCAGTTAACTAATGGAACTTCAGCAAGTTTAACTCAAATTTGTTACATCAAGGAACTAAATCCCATTAATTCGCGCCCCATTTAAATAAAAGATGGCCAACCAGAATCTTTTTGAATATCCCGCCCAATGACTGCGGTCTGCCAGTTATGGGAGTAGTTCTCTCTAACAGAACCCGTAACGGTGGCGACGAGAGGCATCTCCGTAACGTGCGGCGTCCACTCGAGTCCACCGATTCAACCCGGTAGTAACAGCGCGTTGCAACCGCAGGGTGATTACGAGCCCAGCAGTAGACGGTGTAGAGCTGCGCGTAACGGATGCAGCCAATAAGGTACTGGGCCACGCCCTGGAAGGCTAAGAGAGAAGATCTTAACGCGGCGAAGACTACATAGTTGAGTGTGATAGTTGGCATTAGGAACAGAATGATAGTAAATAGGATAGTTCCAAGGAAGAGTTGGTCGGTGGAATAGTCACAACTGTCTACCCGTTGTCGCAGGACGTTCCATTTCTTACCGCGAAATAATCGCGACAAAGATAGAAGCGATTTCACTCCTACCGAGTAAATCTTAGCAGCGTAAATATAGAAGCAAGAAACATGGAAACACATGACCGATACGAGGTCTAGTACAGCGCATAGAAGTGTAGAGATACCGAGACAGCCGGTGAGGGAGAGAGCGGTGAGGATGCCCGGGAGATGGGGTGAAAGCACGAGGAGCCACGAGTGCCACAGTCGGACGTGGTACAGGAAGAAAGTACCGAGGATATCCGCCAGGGGCGTATTGAGTTTCAGGCCTACAGGCGATCCCATTAACCAACGCAATAAGGAGTCTAGTTTCTCGGCAATAAAGGAACCAGTCATGACCATAGAGTCGGCTAGTCTGGTGTACACGTTATGCGCTGATGTCATGTGGATGAGGTAGGCTACTATAGACAGTCCGAGAACCAGATCCAACGTCAGAGACAACAACATATTGTTTGTGTAGAAGTTTGCGAGTTTGTCTTTCTGTCGGTGTCTATTCCGACAGTATCTCCACAGATCATATCGGAGTTTTAAATTGCCGATAAAACACGGGAGGGATAAAGATAACGCTAAAGGTTCCGCGTTCGCCATTGGTAGATCCATTGCTATCCACTGCTATTCACTTAGGCAGTTAGGCCTACCCGCAACCGGTACTGGGTTACAGTTCTGCAGTTATTTAGGCCTAATCTGTAATCAAATGCCACAAAATCTTCATTATAATTTTCGTTTGACAGAGGACACAGCCACGGGTTAGTGATACGAATCTTTTTACGAATCTGTGGTAGTGGTTTCAAATCAATGTGTGTTTCTTGGTTACAAATATGACCACCTGGTAGCAAACTGATGTCCCTCCGGGGGGTTGGGGTCAATTTAGAAATTTTTTAGTAAATCATCTGTATCTTTGTTGGCAACCTGGTTACGATTTGTTGGCAACCTGGTTACGATTTGAAGTTACTGGTTACAAATTGAAGTCCCCCTGCCCAATTACCAATTTAAGTCGCCAGTAACAAAGCCAAGCACCCATAAGAAGATCAAAATGTCCAAGGTACGAATTCATGTACCAAAGTTACAAATCTGACTGTCAGTTAACTTCTTATTATGCATTTATTATAGGTGCTCGAATGATAAGTTTTTTTTACCGAAAATAACTTATCTTTTATTGGCGCAATTGTAGGACTAATCCCATCACATGCGTACTTTTTAACCGGGTAGTGTACAAATTTAAGAATCGCGTAATTTTTCTTGAAATTAATATCTCATATATCTCCAAACCACGTACGCATTTCGACCTTACTGGGTCTCATCAGCGTGGTGTCGGATTCGAACCAGGGAACTCGAGGTGGAAGCCGAGACTACAACCACATTCGGATGATCGTTCGAGGTAAAAGACCCCTAGATCCCTTCCTATAATAAATGCATAATAACAAACACCTCGAAAAATACAGCTTTGCCAACACATTGTTACTGTCAACTTCTTATTAGCAATTAGCCTTGTAACCCGCATACTAACTGTAACTTGCACATGTTGAGCATTGCAACATGATTAGTGATCAAAGTTAGTTAGCAAACAATTACAATCTGTCATAATCTGTTCCTAATAATTATTTAAGCAGTTAGGCCAACGGATATTTGTCTATATCTGATCAGTGGCGTAGCCATGATTTCAGAAGGGGAGGGGCCAGAGCTATAAAGGGGGGGGGGGGGACTCAAAATTAACAAATCTAATCAAAATGAATGAAATTAAACAACGTTAACATACAGTATGTGAGGTTTGATCAAGAAACCGACCTACGCGGTTACAAAAAATAAATTTGTATGTTTTTTTTTTCAAATACACATTTTTATGATGAATCGGAAACTGAACACAGATTTCAAATTCAATAACGTGTTGTCAAGATAATGAATTTTCAAAATTAGCAGTCTTAATATTAACAAAGTTTTGAGAAAATCGACTTTGAAGTTATGAGAGTTTCAAACGTTCCCGCCAATTTTCTGTATTTGGGGGGATTTTTCAAATATAAAACTTCACGATATTTTTCAATAAAGGAAACATGTAAAAAAATACAGACACTCGAGTAAATGTTCCAGTGTTAGTGACTCCATGTCGGGGGATTTAGTGTACCTCTGTTGAGAGACATACTGTAATTGCTCGTTTAACAACGATTCGGCCCACTACTATTTAGTATTTACACTTGATCCCTGTCCACGGTTATTAAAAGACATGGTTTATGGGTATAACTTTTCGCCGTATCCGTATTCGTATGCATTTGCCGTATCCGTATGTACAGTACATACGCGTATGTGCCCTATGTGATGGATTCCTATGGAGAATAATCCGTATGTGATTTTAGAGATTAGGCATTGCGGACCAGTAAGAAGTGCACATCACACATGCAGACTGAAGACAGGTAGGCCTACTTAAAGCTAAGTGATTTAAAGAGTGTGGCGGCCGCTACCTTTTGTCAAATAAACAATGCAGGACAGTCCAGGATGAGTGACAGCCGGTGTCCGCCAGCCCCAGGATGCGCCAGCAGTGCAGTACCTATTAACCGGTTAACACTTCTTGACGCCGCTTGGAAATCTAACCAACCGTGATTTATTTTTGAACTGTTTTTCCACCAACCTGGCTATAGAATGTTGTTGGTTGTTACAGTATATGGCACTAACATAGTATAGACTGATAGAAGCAGCAATGAGAATGCTAAGGGAATAAACATTCGCACAGATATTGAAAACCATCGTGTCTGTCTTTGTGAATTTATTAACATATAATATATGTACCTTTTATTTTGGCTGTTTCGGGGCCAGTATTTAGTTAACCATATGCAACCAAGTGCCAACAAGTCCAACGTAGTGCCAGTTAGTCAAACCACGTGTCAGCGAGTGCAACCGGGTGCCAGTAATTAATCTAAGTCCAACCGGGCGGCCAGGTGTCAGTTAGTACAATAAAACAAGGCATCCCGGGGCTGAAGGACATCATCTGTCAGCTGTCACTCATCCTGGACCTACAATGTTTATTTGCCATTACTGCATTAGGTAGCGGCAGCCGCACTCTTTAAATCATATCGCTTTTAAGTAGGCCTACCTGTCTTCAGTCTGCATGTGTGCTGTGCACTTCTTACTGGTCCGCAATGCCTAATCTTTAAAATCACATACGGATTAATCTCCATATATGGAGAAATGAGAAATATGGAAAATACAAAATATGGATTATATGGGGGGTAACAGGAATGGTCGGGGGGTAAGTGGAAATTCGGGGGGGGGGGGGGGGGACAGGAATGGGGGCGCTAACAGGAAAACACGGCACGGCATAGATAACTACTGTAGAAATGCCAAGTTGTCATCGGTGGAAATTACCACAAATATGTAGTTTAACTTGTTGCTATGGAAAATTATTGTTGCTAATGTTAGTTTCGTCAATTTAACAGATCTCCCAAGGGCCAATTTTTCAAGGTGTGTTTTTGTCGTAACATTTCTTAGTGTCTCTAGAACAATTTGCTAAATAAAACATTAAAAGGTTTGTGTCCCGGCATATTTGCTCTTTACCTTATTAGGCCTCCACTATGCATACAGAAGTGAGTATATGCTTATCTATTGCAATGTACGTCAGCACACGCTTATACATGTACGAACACAGAGCGTAGCATGCATGTAGTGTACAGTAGCAACGGCAGAATGTGCCGGCCTTTTATGAGATCAGTCAATCACCTATTTATCAAAAAATACCGTAAACTTGATAAAATGGGATACTGAGCAATTAGCAATTACGAAAGAACTTTGCTTTGAAGTGTTTCCTGATAAAGAGAGATAGCTGAACCTGATAGCTACTTTACTACAATAAGAAGAAATCGTCTTTACAGTCCAACATCCATCGTCCTAATTTACAGTTCGTACTCTAATAATTGCACTGTATACAATAATGACGGTTTAAGGTTCCAAAATTATACTGGGTTTTATTTATTTTTTCTTATTTTATTGTGGATGGCAGAGAGCCAATTGATGTTGCACTGTTCGCGCTTTCAGACCTTTAGCAGTTTAACCTGCCAAATTTGGATGTCTTCTAGATAATAAATCGACTTTAGCCTATGACGAGTATTTGATACACTACATTAGCCGAAGCCAGTCTATGCGCGATCATTCACCCGCTGGATATACCCGGGAGACTGGATTCGGAAGCCTAACCGTATTGCGGGGTAGGCCTACTGTATTATTCGACTGGTCGTAATATATAATCTCTGACAAATATTATTCACTTTCGGGAAATATTAACAGTTCCTTTAGGACGTGGCGCTCTAAATATGTAAACAGAGTTATGACTTAAACTAGACACAACGGGATGGCTATAGATTCACGTATATGGCGCATTCTTTGGGAGAGGCTTTGTTATCAGTCACAATCATACACAATACTGCACAATGCTGCACACTGATCTGCCGACCTTCACTAATTTTAGTCACATATAAAGAGAACAACAGACAATACATGTAGTGCCTATGAAATAGCATTAGATTCACTTCAAACCACTTTAATGTAAGTCGCAATCGTTATATGTAACCGGTCTCTCTAACCTTCGGTATATCAAGAAGATCGAGGGTTTGTAATCATTTATCGGTATTCCAAATATAATAATATTCCATCAACATATATAATGAATAACTGACAGTAAATAGCAGTACAAAGGTTGAGGTATGAATGGTTATGTTTGATTGATATGAGATATGATAACAGATATACGTTCTATAATTAAGCCTACTAATGTAGGGCTAAAGTCTGAAACACGGAGGTTCCAAAGCCGGTGTTCTAGGCAGTGGATAAAACACATACTGACTCAACTCCACGAGTTTCTGTATACAATCTCCAACACAGAGTCAAAAAACGCTCTGATTGGTCGACCGAACAAAGAAGGAACAGAGAACAAAGGAAAAGCTCCACGTGTACAGCATCAGCTGTTAGCCGTCGTCATGGTAGCTACACTGTTTCAAGAGGATCTAGCGCATTGCGTCATAGAATTGCTAATTATGTCCGCTAAAGTACACATACAGAAGAAATAGCTTTTTATGTCCCCTAAAACATCAGTACAGTAAGGATACGGCCTTTTATGCCTGTTAAAACAACTACAGAGCACTTTACGGGGAAAATAACCGGCTAATTCCGTAAAAGCTTTTACACCGCTCCCAGAAAATGGGATTTAAGTCTATAAAATATAAAAAATCACAGTTTCTAAATATAAAAATACTCTAAACAGTTAGTCTTTCTTACGGCGTTTACGCAGTTTTTTGAGGCTAGCAAGAGTCCTTTTCTCTTTGGGGCGAGCCACTTTACTAGGAGGGCTGTAACTCCTGGGTGAAGGGTGCAATACTATTGCATCAGAAGGTTTAGGATTACGATCGGTGTATCCGCCGGTCGAGGTACCTGGTTGATCGATATCAACTTCAGTGGAGCGAGGTCTAACGGCCTTTAGGGCGCGTCTTAGGACAGCAGCTCCTACGGGTCCTTGACGGGTCGTCTGGACAATGGCGGTAGGCGGACCGTGAGTGGTGAGAAACTTCCTCGGTTTAATGGTTCTTTCCAGCTCGCATTCTCGGGCTCGATATTCGTAGGGCCGTCGAGATACTTCTGGTAACTCAGGGTGCGAGTTGATAAATAAATCGCCATACTCAGGGTCTTGACGGATGAAATTGATCAAATGGTATGAAGTAATATCGTTAGGATTGACGTTCCTAAGATATTTTCGAACAAATTTGGTGGAAATACACTCACCAACACGCTTCATTAGTTCGTAACTCGGTGTGCGTGTTTTTTGTTCCACAGACGCGAATAAATAAGGATGGAACGCGTAAACTCCCTCGTAAGAGCGTCCAGGGTAGTAGCGATGGCGGGACTCACAATGTAAATCCGCGTTCGCTTCCCAAGCTCGGATGTAGCGCAGGGTAATCATCTCATCTACGCTTTCTAAATCGCGGTTAAAGGGGCAATTATAACTGGCATGTCCTTTAAGTTGACAGTGGTGGCATTGAGTCATAAATGGGGGGCAGACTGCAAAAATGTGCGAGTTATTAAGTCTGCAATACGCACAATAGATTTCCATCATCGGTTGTTCGTGGAAATAGGAGCAGGGTACGTCGGAGTCCATAGGGGTGAAATGGTCTCTCGATGCGCATAATCGACAACGTTTTCGAGAAACATAGTTGGCGTGTCGATAATCGTATGCGGTGAGACATTGTGGACCTTGATACCACTCCAAGACGTAATCGATATCGCTGCTCCGGGGCGCTGTAGGCTGGATCGCTTCAGATTCTAAGCATATTGGTTCGTCTTCCAATTGCATAGCTGAGGTAGGTGCGGCTGTCTCCGCAAGCGGACCCACTGTCTGAACTTCCACGACAGAATAACCTGTGGGTATTCAGGGTCTTTGTATAACAGATGAATGTAAGTTCTGTATACAAACGTCCTGAAAGAGGGCAAATCCCGCGCTGTTTAGCTTCTCCGCAGCTGAGTCTCTTAGGCTGAGTTTGGTCAGAGCGCGGTCTTTGAACTGACTATCAACGTTACGGAACGGAGTCAGAAAGCGCCTGAAACATTCGAAGCGGATGAATTTATTGTGTTCATCTAACTTGGCGAGTTTGGTTCCAAGTATTAAGGGATGGGCGCGTATGGTACGACTGCACACATCGGCTAGCCAACCGGCAAGTGCTGCGTTTTCAAAGATCGTGTATATAGCTAAGGAGGGACGAAGTGGAACACTCATAAAGCTATACACGGCGCCAGGTGCGGTCAATGGTCCATCAAAGTATAAACGAGAATAATGATCTCCATATACTTGTCGGTAATTGATAGGATTTCCAACCTTGAAATTCCATCCGTATTCTTGAAAGGCAAGATGTCCGATGGAGGTTCGTTGTACTTTAGTAATGCCGCTGGGTGTATTGGCATACATAGTGCGGAAGAAACCTCGGCCTTCTGCCCAGGGAGCAATCAGCTGAGTATCAACGAAAGGGTATGGAATGTTCTCCATATTCCGAAAGTCGTTTTGTAGGTCTCCATAAACAGCTGAGCCGATTTTAAGGATTCTTTCGTTAAACAACATCTCGAGCACGGGCTGGGGTAACATCGATCCATCGATACCCATGGCCGGTTTGCGCTCGGTGTCGGTGACGTAACGCTGCGCGAGTTCGAATTGTCCATGTCGGAGTTTCTTTTGTGTCTCAGTAAGAGTTTCAAAAGAATAATCAATCACATCGGAACACGCTCGAGTAAATACGTGGGTAGAACCAGCGAGTCCTCGTATGTGTATCATCCGCGTAGTTCCCAGTTCTCCAACCGGAATGCTACCTTCGTTATCGTAAGTGACAAATCCATACATCTCGATAACGTTAAGAGTTTCGTTCCACTCTTTAGTGGCGTTTTCGAGGGTCATTCCCACTGGATGCCACAAGGTAGCGCATTCGCTTGCATTAGGTAGATCTCTATACTTTAAATATTGTGTGGTATATGTTTCCACATCTCCATATCGTTGTATTCTTTCCTCCTCGAATAACACGTCAAGATTCCAGTGTACTAATCGAGTTTTGATGAATCCATCAAGATTATACGGAGGTATTGTTTCTTTCTCTATTCTGGAAACATTATATGGTTTTCGAAATGAGTTTATTTTAACTAACTGATCCAGATGTTTCAGCAGTTGTTCGAGTTCGACAAGATCGAGAGGATTTATGAGTGGTAGAAACCTCAGACTATGTGTAGGATCTTCTGGTTTTACCATGTAATATTGTGTTAGATTGACGTAATAAGAGTGATCTTTGATCCCATAAAACGAGTCCGGTAAAGGTCTAGCGCGTATGTTTACATCGTGTACCATGCGACGGACAAGATCCGCTCTATTGTCCGGAGGTTCAACGAGTATACCATCGACACGAGCGGCTTCGATGGGCGGACGTTGCAACATGGGAGCGTCAGCGATAAGATCTCGAGATCTTAGGTTGATATCAACCGGTTGGGGTTGTACCGTCGCAAAGAGTTTGTCTCCGAAATGGGGAACCATCGAGGGATGAAGGATGGTTTTAGAGTAGAGATCCGTCATAAGGATTTGAGCTTCGGGTTGGGCTAAAGCTGCTTCTTCTCTCTCATCTAGTTCTATATGTCTTTCCTCGAGCTGATTATCCTCCGCTTGTTGTTGTAGACGCTCATCTAGGAACTCTTGTAAAGAGTAGGTTCGTCCACGTTCGATGTCCTCCTCGAGATTTTGTATTTCTCTATCGAACTGGGGTAAAGCTAATTCATTCACCGCTTGGACTTGTTGCTGCAATTTACGTTTCTCCAAACAATCGTAAGTTCCCTTTCCGATTTTCTGCCGAATAGCGTCTAATGCGTTTCGTACGACGCTCTCTTCGACTTCCGTAATGGGTTGGATCGAGGTGAAGCCGGGACGGTTGTATGGGTTAAACGGCGATATTAGATGACCGTGTCCCAATCCAGCTAGGTAGGGTTGGCGAATATCTAGTGAGCCTACTACCGGAGTGCCACCGATCAACTGTTCGGGTAACACTAGATCTTTGAACAGTGAGTACAGTTCGGGAGGATCCGTGATACTATTAGGATCAAGAGTCTGAGGTCTAACTGAGGAATGAGGAGGTCTGACCGAGTATTCCGGAACTCTGATCATTGGTTTATTCAAGGATTGTTTGAGCTGAGCGACCGTAGGTGATACGTCGAATAGGTTTCGCTCGAAACTCCCATAAGTATATCGTGTAAAACTGTGTTTAGCGCAACGTCTCCGCGGATGTTTATGTCTTTCCGTTTGCTGATTGGGTCTAGGGCATTCGTCGCAGTAATACCAAAGGCGCACGTCCTGCAGGGGAAACGCGGATGATCGTTCTCCAGTTTTACAATATTCCTCCATCTGTTCGAAGCTATCTGGGACGACAGGTAGTGGTCGATCGGCGGTAAGATACATCATAGTGAAATAGAAATAGTTCAAACGTGAAAACGTTTGAGTTCTATCATAGGATCATGATGTATACCTTGAGGATATCGAGTTTCGAGATTTTGTTGGCTGGCAATATTGAGATATGTCTCTCTCAGGAATTCCAGATAATTGTTGAAGTCGCTGCGTCTATCCGGCTCTTCAACGTCTTCCCTTTCGAGTCTGTTTCGAATAGAGTTCTCGTGTTCTATTCTCGGTTTATCGTTCCGACTCCGCTGGGTATGATATTTAAATAAAACCATTTCCCTTTCGGTGTCTACGTCGTCCGTATAGTGTAAATCGATAGGATGGCCAGTAGTTAAGAAGTCCATATACGTACCATTACGATGCGTATAGCGAGCGGTGAACTTTCGATAGTCCAATTCACGCGTAAGTTGCTCCTGGGACATTGGCGGTTCGATATAACGACCATCATCCTCCGTAGTAGTTGGGCCAGCATCGCCGCGTATCAAGCTATCGACAAACGCTTGTAAAGGTAGAGTATATCGCTCCCTGATACCAAGATCATCTTCTATCAACTCAGTCATATCTGCTATGAGTTTATCAATATTATAATGAGTTTATATATTAGGCTAGCGGGCGTCGCTGCCTACCCCTCTTTTGCCCCCGGACAGTGCAAGATCCTCAGCGCCGATGTACCATCGTCGCTGTGCTTTCGCCAACGATGTAGCTACACAACGACAACGATAACCGGCACAAGTCACTCCACTGTCCGTCCCAAAGGCTTAGATGTACTTCAGGTTCTTTCTGGAGAGTTAGGGCTACTTTCACAATTGCGACTAGCTACTGTAAACACACTTTAGCAGTAACATTCACCTATGAACGCACAAATTCAACACAACTGCCACAAACTGTACATATTCGGGCCATTTGTCCGTTAGTCAGTACCTTCCAGAATATCACTTTATTTATTATGTATCCTTGGATACTAGCAGTGCGCTATTTATTCCCTATGCTTTTCAATGGGGCAAGCTTTCTATTGTTCTTTTAACTCACTTCTAATTCTAGCGTGGTTGTTGCCATGGTGACATTATGGAAAGCTAGCGGTAGAATTAGGGTAATTCTCATGCATACAGATCTGGGATGCTATTTAATAGTAATTCTTTAATGGTCAATATCCTCTCTATACATGATTTTATGAATTTTATCGGCTATTGACTATATATTGGAGATTCTCGCACACAAATACGCTTAATAGAGTGAATCTCCGCTCCCATGATCTATTTATTAATGGAATTTTGGGAATGTTATAAATTGTATAAAAATGACAATTTATTAAATTCATTGAAATATATGAATTTAAATTTATTCCCGTAAATTTTATTATTTAATGTTAAATAGACACAATTTTATTCCAGAACGTGTCTGGGGACTGGGATCCTTGATTCTAGGAATTTTGTCTTTTTAAGAGTATCGGTAAGTGCTACGATATCTTAATCGACTAGAATTTTAAAGGATCTAAAATTCGACAGATTTTGTAAATATTAATAATTAATATTTAGGATGGGCACCAGTTTATTCCAGAACATGTCTGGGGACGTTAACCACTGATTCTAGAATTTGGTCTTTCAAGCATATCGGTGGGTGCCGCGATATCTTAATCGACTAGAATTGCAGATGGTCAAAGGGTTTAACAGATTTATTTTGCGTTATACGCTACTGTTAAAGGGACATCACGCTACTATATGTATTATTTAATATACGGTATGAGAGCAATATCGCACGAAGCAATGTCAGTGAGAAGAGGCAAGTCGTTTCCAAGGTCTACCCAGAGCTTGGTTTAGCCGAGACACAAGGATCTGAATTTTGCATTCCTAATACTCTACTTACCAATAATACTTGAATATAGTAGGAGCTTTATTGTACTTTAATAAGTACGGATATTTCATCTTACTGTAGTTACGTATTTGTAATGTAATACGGACAGTAAGGAAGGAGAAAAAGAATTATTTCTCGCCGTCGCACTAAATATATAATATATAAGTAATTAAGTAATGAACGCGAATATATATTGCACTAATCTACTAAATAATCGCTAAAATAACATTCTGCTAAATAAAATTAAAGAAAACGATTATAATAAAATTACATAATAATATATACATAAATATAAAATGATAAGAATATAAAATAATCTGGTCACACACCCACTCCATACGCTACTAAGCTGGGGAGTCCCTAGATGTTTGTTGGATTAGGGAGGTGGTCGTGGGAAGAGTATCTTGTCTTCCATAGTTTCCGGAGAGTTCTCTGTCTCTTTCCAGTAAACATAAGCGACCAACTGGGCGATTGAGCTGTTGTGTCTCGAAGACAATTCCCGGTTTCTTGAAGTTACGTCGCATGACGACGAGTTCTACCGATCGCACCAAACCGTCATCCGAGATGTGAGTCTCGATGATACGACCTGTCTGCCACCGCTTACGTGGAAGATCTGCATCCACAATAAGGACCATGTCTCCAGCGCTGACGTTTTCTTGCTGCGCAAACCACTTCGTTCGAAGTTGTAGCGTGGGCAGATAGTGTTTTTCGAAATGGTCAGCGAAACGACGGGATAACAATTGCATGAGTTGCCAAGTTTGCCGGCAGTATTCGTCTCCGTCTGTGATTTCCGATTGTGGGAGCATGGCTACAGGTTTCTTCAGTAGGAAGTGCGCGGGTGTTAGCGCTTCCAGGGAATTGGGACTCGATGAGATTGGCATAAGCGGTCTCTCGTTGAGATAGGCGGCGATTTCCTCCATTAACATCCGCAAAAGTTCGTCGGTGAGATACGCGCGGCACGGCACTATAAAGTGAAATGCGGTCTTCACACTTCTTATTAATCTCTCCCAACTTCCTCCCCACCAAGGGGCGTCGGCGGCGTTGAAGGTCCAGCTAGACGCTGTTACTCGTAGCTGATCGTCCACCTGTCTTTGGTTCCAATCTTTGACGTAAGCTTTATCGTAAGTATTCACGTAAGTTTATCGCGTTCTAATGCGATACTTTGCTGCACTTCTTGCAACTCTAACCTACTTTCCCTTACTGTGCCCTTGAACTGCTTAACAGTCTCCTGCATCTGCCCGAGCAGGAGATCCATCCCCCGCCGTCTCTCATCCACCCACTCGACCGCCGAAGCGGGAGCCGCCAACATTGTAGCGGGCGGACGAGGGACAACGGGCGACAAATCATTAATATTTCGCTCGGAGTCCAGGACATGAACTGTCTCTTGGGCTGTTCTGCTGGGCACAGGTAGCTTAGTGCTATGCAAAGGGAATCTAGAGGTAGGTTTTGGGAGTACAGGTGTCTCTATCACCAAAGTGGTGGCTTCGAGAACAGGCCTAATTATTTCAGGCTCATCTACTATAGTAGGGAGTCTGTCTATTTTAATAATTTGGTCTAGGGGTTCTGTACTACCTAAGTCTGTGCTAGCTAGTTGTTTTCGAACAGTTGGGGGCAAATCCGGCAATTTCTGACGTTGGGACATTCTTCGACGTCTGCTGAGACGAGATCGATTTCCTCCGCCTTCAGGATCTGTTGTATCGCCCTCATCTGATGATGTAAAACCCTGTCTCTTGGGAGTAGATCGACTCATCATCTGCATTTGACTAGCTGTTAACTGTTTATTTATGCAGTCCCGACTCTCCTGAATATCCTCCAACTCCAGTTGGGTGGTCTCTTCAGCTGCTCTTCGTTCTGCTTCTGCCACTGCTCGCTTTCTTTCTGCTTCTACTGCTGCCGCTGCCGCTTTTCTTTCTCCTTCTACTGCTGCCGCTGCCGCTTTTCTTTCCACTTCTGCCGCTTTTCTTTCTGCTTCTACTACTGCCGCTGCTGCTTTTCTTTCTGCTTCTGCCGCTTTTCTTTCCACTTCTGCCGCTTTTCTTTCTGCTTCTACTACTACCGCTGCTGCTTTTCTTTCTGCTTCTGCCTCCGCTGCTGCCGCTGCTGCTATCTTTCTGTCTTCTATACGTTTTTTCTTTACTTGTTCTTCTTGGACTCTAGTGATGCGGAGGCGTTCATCAAATTCAGCTTGGTTCGCAGCTCTCATATCCACATCGATTGCGTCCAACACAAGCTTGGCTCCTTCACTGTTAGGGCTAAGTCCATCTAACCTTCTCCTCAACTCTTCATTTCCTACAAAACGTTGATAGTCCGACAGATAGATATCAATAGCATCCCTCTTATGCGGCTTCTCTACCGTCGCTTCACTTTCCACTTGGGAAAATGTAGCGTCTGTGGATTCTTCATGGGTTGAGCGCTCAGATAACTGAGATTTCCAAGGGGCAGTTCTTTGAACTTGGAGACTCACCCGCTGTAACCAAATCTTTACGGCAACTTGCAACGACGTGTCTTGTCTTCTTTTTGAAGCCTCCTCAAAGGCCGATAGGATTAGTCTGATTCTTAGAATTCTTTCTCGAACTTGATAAAGCAGATCTCCCTGCTCTTGAGGTCCTTGTGGTTGTCCAAACAATTGTTCTTCTAATCGCCCCATGGAGCTGAAGAATCCCTGTACGTATCCGGCTGCGGACCTCTTCCACACAGCTGGATCGATGGTTTCCTTGGTTACTCCCATCCTGTGTATGTCTTCCCAGGCAGCTTCCGATAAATCAAACGGGAGTCCGGGTCCGGGGAAGTTCCATTGCGACTCGACAATAGACTTCAGTTCTTCCCTTGAGTATCCCGCATAACTATCCTTAGTCGATCGCTTACTTCTCGCCCAATCAATCTGGTGTTCCTCCACCGCAATCAATAACCTAGTGAGTACGGCTGCAGGAAGGATGAGAAGGGGATCCGAATAAACCGCATCTGTCATCTTTGCTCCGTGCTCGGGTGTCAGCTCTACAGTATCCGCACTACTCGAGCTGTCGGGCCGCTGAGAAATAAGTTCTCGGCTCGCGGGTGGTTGCTGTTCCGCTGCTTCTTGGTCCCGCTTGACCTGAGCTCTAGTGCCTATGACAGACCTACGGTGTTGGACCAGCCTAGGTTCTGATATTACTACTGGGGGAATGATCTTTCTTACAGTAGGAGGTGAGTTGAACTTCGGTCTCACATGTTCCACACTCCTGTCTGGGTCACAGATGGTTGTATCTAAGAGACTGTCTGACAGGTTTTGCTTTGTGTCAGACATGTTTGTTTGCACAGTTGAATGTCTACTGCTATGTTACAGTTAAAGCAAATCTAGTAATTCAGTATCAACTGATAGCCTAGTAATTAATTACCGATATCGTCACTAAATGTAACTTGATATATATATATAATATATTAGAATACCGGTGTGCTTGTAGTATATATAAGTATTATTACAGACTAGGTTTGTCACAGAATACCGGTATGTAATTTCAGCACAAATATATATAAATATATAATAGGCCTATCGTGAATACCGGTATACAGCTTACACTTATAGTATATATATATAAGTATAATTGCAGACTAGAATTAATCACAGAATACCGGTATATAATTTAGCCTAAATTTATAGAAATAAATATAATAAGCCTATCGCGAATACCGGTATGTCAATTATTTTAAATAATTGAATTTCTGAAATTTTTGGGGTTACTTGGTTACTTTAACTTACTTTATTACCGTTATTTGAGCAGTAGTCCAACTGATATTGAGACCTAATTGTTGTATGGCAGGCCTACTATTTATAAATCGTTTGAGTTGATTTATAATATATATACCCGTTAAAATGGGTTTTGTCAATATTTGAAATAAATGTTATTATTTCTGGGGGAGTCACTACACAGAAGCTGTGCGCTCTCAGTGAAGTGCTACTTGTGGGACACTAAAACAAATAATTCTAATTTACCTAAGTTACTTAATACTACAAATTACGTACAATTCGGGGTGAGATTACAATCTCTAAATAAACACAAAAATTACACGTACGAATTTTTAGGGTAATTTTACAAGAAGTTTACTAACCAGCCTAACAAAGGGTTAGAATATCTGGTTATTACAACGAACAGGGTACTACGGTATTTGAAAATAATAAGTAGTAGTAAATACACTGCGTTGTCCAGATAGGAAAATACCACCGTCTGACGACTTATAGCCGTATCGCTATAAGTACTACGTTATGTATCACGGAGTGTTCCTACCTAGAAGTTAATTACCGCGGTCTACCAGAACCAACGTGCCTATTAACCACTTTACAACACAAATATACTGCCTACATACTAATTACCTTCGGAAAGCACTGTACACTAAACCCTAAATTAGGTACAAGTACTTATACAACAAATAATCAGTAGTTAAAAATACTTGAACAGCTAAAAGAACCATGGTATCTGCTGGAGTGACCGGGGCACAAAATCACCAGTCTTTACCTACGCCAAGCAGCCCTGATGTAGTACCGGGGTTAGTTTAACTATAACGGTATATATAACAAGCACAATTACTGTAGGAATAAACTTGGGGATATGAATGTTGCGAATAATCGCATAAACTCTGAATAATTAATATTACGCTACGCGTACAGACTACTCAAACAAAATGCAGACCAAATACTGACAGACTACTATCAAGCCTAAACAAACTACGGTATATGCAGACTCCGAAATGGTTAGTTAGTATGCGTTCTAATCCAGTAGTACGACTTATTCTTTCGAGGGGGTTTACCTCACAGCTCTGGAAGCCCCTACGTTCCCAACTGGCACTTTATCGGACATACACTCTACACACACCGAAATCTCTTCAGACCTAACAACAGCCAGACAAAATCCAGCCTACAAATTATCTAAATAAGAAATATTACGCTACCCGTACAAACTACACAAACAAAGTACAGACCAAACGCTGGCAGACTACTATCAAGCCTAAATACACTACAGTATATGCAGACTCCGAAATGGTTAGTTAGTATGCATTCTAACCGAGTAGTACGACTTATTCTTTCGAGGGGGTTCACCTCACAGCACTGGCAGCCCCTACTTTCCTAACTAGTACTTTTTCGGACATACGCTCTACACACACTACAGTCTCTTCAGACTTAACAACAGTCAGACAACAGTCCAGCCTACAAATTGTCTGTACAATCGGAGCAGGCTTACACGCCTTCTGCTCAATATTGGCCTACAAATAAATAAAACCTGACAGAAATAAGTAAGCTCCAAAAGAAACAAGGGGTGTACAGTCCCTAATCTCTTAAACAGCCTACCGGTATATAATATCACAATCGAATAATACTACTGTACCTGTACTGCTGTAGGTACCGGTCCGGGTGGTTAGGTATTCAGGCCTACTAGGTACCGGTTAACCGGTACTTCAGCTTTATTGCCTACTGCAATACAGAAGCAATATCTGTTATTGTTCGCGCTTTCAGACCTTTAGCAGTTTAACCTGCCAAATTTGGATGTCTTCTAGATAATAAATCGACTTTAGCCTATGACGAGTATTTGATACACTACATTAGCCGAAGCCAGTCTATGTGCGATCATTCACCCGCTGGATATACCCGGGAGACTGGATTTGGAAGCCTAACCGTATTGCGGGGTAGGCCTACTGTATTATTCGACTGGTCGTAATATATAATCTCTGACAAATATTATTCACTTTCGGGAAATATTAACAGTTCCTTTAGGACGTGGCGCTCTAAATATGTAAACAGAGTTATGACTTAAACTAGACACAACGGGATGGCTATAGATTCACGTATATGGCGCATTCTTTGGGAGATGCTTTGTTATCAGTCACAATCATACACAATACTGCACAATGCTGCACACTGATCTGCCGACCTTCACTAATTTTAGTCACATATAAAGAGAACAACAGACAATACATGTAGTGCCTATGAAATAGCATTAGATTCACTTCAAACCACTTTAATGTAAGTCGCAATCGTTATATGTAACCGGTCTCTCTAACCTTTGGTATATCAAGAAGATCGAGGGTTTGTAATCATTTATCGGTATTCCAAATATAATAATATTCCATCAACATATATAATGAATAACTGAAAGTAAATAGCAGTACAAAGGTTAAGGTATGAATGGTTATGTTTGATTGATATGAGATATGATAACAGATATACGTTCTATAATTAAGCCTACTAATGTAGGGCTAAAGTCTGAAACACGGAGGTTCCAAAGCCGGTGTTCTAGGCAGTGGATAAAACACATACTGACTCAACTCCACGAGTTTCTGTATACAATCTCCAACACAGAGTCAAAAAACGCTCTGATTGGTCGACCGAACAAAGAAGGAACAGAGAACAAAGGAAAAGCTCCACGTGTACAGCATCAGCTGTTAGCCGTCGTCATGGTAGCTACACTGTTTCAAGAGGATCTAGCGCATTGCGTCATAGAATTGCTATTTATGTCCGCTAAAGTACACATACAGAAGAAATAGCTTTTTATGTCCCCTAAAACATCAGTACAGTAAGGATACGGCCTTTTATGCCTGTTAAAACAACTACAGAGCACTTTACGGGGAAAATAACCGGCTAATTCCGCAAAAGCTTTTACATGCACTATTGTGTATTTTAACTCCCAATAATTTTCACTCTCTAAATAAAAAATGTATTTAAATTTAAAAATTGGAAAGGAATCCCTAGCGACATCTTCCGTAACTACCGTATATACACAGTATGATATGTAATTGGTTGGCGTCCACATTTATTGAACCATGGGACTGCCTGAAGATGATCTATTTTATTGCATATTATTGTTGATATTGTCGATTATTTGTTATTATTAGTTGTTATTATGGATATTATTGTTGATCACTCCAGCCCCGTTGGAGATCGGATTGTTAACAGAGTGCAGATAATGGCAGAGGGAGCTCCAAGTTTTTACATATCCTAGAAGTACGGAGCCCATAACGGCCACCACGAAAGCAAGTTACCATAGTAGGGCCTATAAGGCCTACATGCTAAAACTTTAGCCGTGAAATGTCACTGCAGAAAAGGATTAAAATCAACTTAACAAATGTCGGTTAGGGTTGCGGACATGGTGGTGTTTACAATAATATTAAATAAATTGGAGATGAGCTGTTGCAACTGTAATTAATGATGTAATGGTAATGGTTTTGTTCATAAGTGGAAAAAAAGAGAAAGCGTGTCACCGGGGGTTGAGCCAGCGCTATACGTACGTTTCGGCCTAACAGACCTCATCAGTAGCGCTAACCAGCTCAGCCACTAGACCCTGACACTCTAACTCCCACCTAATCCACTTATATTGAACGGCAGTCTTAAGTTTTTTTGCAGTTACAGCTCGGCCAGCATGGATCGAAAAGATTGTGGTGATTCAGGAAACGATCCTCCAAACACATCAGCATCTGTGACAGTAAAGAAAGGTTACTTCTGTGGTGGTAAACTGCACCCCGGAGGACATGAATCGTGTCCAGCAAAACATACTGACTGCCTTAACTGTGGTAAGAATGGTCACTTCGCCAAGGTTTGTTAGTCTCAAAGTAAGACGAATCAGGCTGTTACTGCCTCTGCTTTTGCTACTCTAGCTACTATCGGTGCTCCAACCTGCTTATCGGGAAGTTTAGTTGATGTTATGCTCAAAAAGAAACCATGCAAGGCATTGATCAATAGCAGAAGTTCTGAAAGTTTTATACACCATAGTATTTTGGGTAAACTTACTGTGAAGAAAGCAAACTTTGACATTAACATGGCTACTTGAAACATTCTGAAACCAAGAAAGTAAATGGTTTCTGTGAAGCTACGTTAGTGATAAATGGACAATATTATAACTAGGTTAAATTAGCTGACTGCCGTTATCTGGCTGTTATCTTTGTTGACTTCTTCAAGGCCTTTGATTCAGTCTCTCACTCACGTATGTTCAGCATGCTTTCATTATATGGGATTCCGGATGAAATTATTGTAGCAATCAGATCAGGTTCAACGACATTTGTGTCTACTGTTGATGGTGACATAGAACCATTTGAAGTATTATGGTGAGTCCTCCAAGGAGACACACTTGCGCCATTCTTGTTCATAATTGTGGTTGACTATGTTCTACGCATGTCCTTAGATGATCATAGTGATGATGGGGTGATGGTAACACCACCTACTGGCTCCAGAAGTCCAGGAAATCCTGCCAAGTACCTAACTGATCTAGACTTTGCTGATGACTTAGGAGTACTCTCAGAATCACTAGAGGGAGCCCAACGACTCAGCTCATTAGAACAGGCTGCTTCTAGTGTTGGTCTTAGACTTAGTCTTTACTCCAAAAAGACCAAAATTTTGACAGTTAACTTTGAAAGTCCTCAGCAAGTCTCTGACTGGATGAGCATAAGCTCAAAGGATGGTATGCTTGAACATGTGGACGACTTCTGTTACCTGGGATCATGGATCCGAAAGTCAGGTGAGGACCTTCGAATACGTAATGGAAAGGCATGGGCAGCCTTGAATAGGCTTTCCAGGATTTGGAAGTCACAGAGAATTAATCGGAAACTTAAGGTCTGATTATTTAGAGCAGCAGTAGTTCCAGTACTCCTATGCCGGGTTCATTGTGTCAAGTACAATGCACGTATCTCCAACCAGACACTATATAACATCAGAGGTGTCTCATTGGTTCCCCCAAGCTTGACATTTGAACAAAGTCGACTCCGCTTTGCAGGACATTGCTTTCGCCGTGAGGACCAGCCAGTGCATAATCTTGTGCTTTGGCAGTCTCATGGATTGGATAAGAATGGTGGACAGCTCATGACTTTCTGGAGACGCATCTTAAAGGACACTGGCCATGAAGATGCGGATGATCTAGCAAATGTCATGGGTGATAGGGAGTTGTGGCAGCGCAAATTTGTCGAAAAGCCGGCACAGCATTCTTAAAAATGCAGCTGCAATGCAGCATGCCGAGCCGATCCTAGTAGTTCAACCTAACTGTGTACCCATAGCAACCAAATCTCGTCGATTTGGGCATTCAGAGAAGGATTATATTGCTAAGGAAATTGACAAACTTCTGAAGGATCAAGTTATAGAACCCATCTCATATGGCGAGCTCAAGTTCATGTTGTTCCTATGACGGATCATCATAGAGTCCGCTTTATTGTTGATTACTCTCAAACTATCAACAAATATACACATCTTGATGCTTATCCGGTTCCCCATATAGATAATCTAGTCAATGAAGTATCAAAGTACAAGTTCTATGGTGGCCTAAACCTAAAAAGCACATATCATCAAATTCCTATTCCTAAAGAAGAAAGACTTTACACCAGATTCGAGGCAAATGGTTCACTGTATCAGTATACATGTATACCTTATGGGTAACTAATGGTGTATCTGCATTCCAACAGATTATCGATAACTTCATAAAAGAAAACAACCTCCATGCTTGCTTTGTCTACTTAGACAATATTACAATTTGTGGTATGACACAGCAAGAACATGATGACAATCTCAATAAGTTTCTAGAAACGGCCAGGAAACACAGTCTTACTTTCAATTTCAGTAAGTGTATATTTTCCAAGAATTTAATATCTATGCTCGGGTTCAAAGTTTCTCATAGTTCACTTAAACCTGATCCTGAAGGTTGGAACCTTTTCGAAACATTCCCCTTCCTACAAACAATAAATAATTAAAGAGGTCGATTGCTTTATTCTCCTTTTATGCAAACTGGGTTTGACATTTCTCAGATAAAATCAATCCTCTCATACAAGCTAAATCTTTTCCACTTTGGGCAGATGCACAGACTGCCTTCTGTACTCTTAACCATGATATTGAAGGAGCATCTGTAATTTCTATAGATTTTCACAATTTTTATAGAGTTTCACGTTTATATTGTGCATCAGTAAATTCTACTTCACTAACAAACCTTCATCATTCCCTCTGTCACCCCTGTATGGCTAGGTTTTATTACCACTTTGTGAAAGTTCGAAATCTGCCATATTCGTGTGATATCACAATGTGGTATTTCTACTGAGCTAAATAATTATTTACACTCTCATAACATAGCTACCAGCCGTATGTGTCCATATAACCCACGACGAAAGTGAGTGGGAGTCTGTCCTTCCTGATGCACTTCACTCTATCTGATCTCTTCTGTGCACTGCCACGATCTGTACACCCCATGAGCTTCTCTTTAATTACACCAGTAAGTCATCCACATGTCGATCGATTCCTACCTGGTTGTCATCTCCGGGTCCTGTTCTAATCCGACGCCATGTTCGCAACACCAAATACGATCCGCAAGTAGGTGAAGGAGACTTGATTGTGGCTAATCCTTTTTATACTCATGTGAGGTACTCAAACGGAAGGGAGAGTACTGTATCTGTGCGAGATCTGGCCCAACCAGCCCAACTTCATGAAGTTGCTGATAGAGATGATGAGGCTAGTAGAAGGGATACTTTTGATAGTTATGAGAAACAACCTGAGTTAGAAACTGAAAAGTAATTATTTTCGTCGATCCACAAGAGAACGTAAATTTCCGAACTATTATGGGTTTAGTTAAATTAAAAGATTCTTAAAGAGTCTTTAGAATCGATTTAAGCGAACTTTTGTGGAGAGGGGTGGAATGTAATATGTAGGCATAAACTGTTGTTACGGTATCTGTTCACAATTTTGTAAGCTTCTTTTTAGTCAGATAAAACTCATATTACATTAACTACTGAAGTACCGGTACTGCGGTATCTGATGTTATTATTATTTGACGTATCGGTATTATACTGCATTATTGTGTATGAGTCGATATTGTTCTTCATTAGCATTAGCAACATTTCACAATGCAATAAATGGGGAAATAAATTCGAGTTTTGTAACATTTTTGATACACTAACACTTGGCCTACTTGCCAATTAGTCCTCAGAAATCCAAACTAAGCATTTTGGTGCTCTGAATTGAGAAGCTCATAAAACCTCACCAAATATCTAAAGCTATGCTGTGGTTTCACTCTCGGTTGGCACTTTCCGTAATAAACGCCTTCGGTACCTCCAACGGAAATCCGTTTCTCGGGAAATAGGTTTTGAAACCGAATACTTCGCTTTCTGTGACAATCTTTTGTGTTTGTGAAGCCGAGAAGTAATTAGTTCCTTCAGTCACTTCTCTGCCCAGGGCGCATTATACCAGGTAAACACAGGAGCAATATGTTGTGCAATGGATGTCAGTGGTACAAGGCATGCCATCCCAATTAGTTTTATGTTGACTGTTTAACCCTGGTTACTTCCTACCTGGCCCTACGTTACAAGCGACGTCCTTCAACCTAACCTGGTGTAACTAACTTATCAATTTGAACGTGGTATAATCAATCCGATCCAAAATCAAATTCACCCGGAAGACTTGCATCGTCCGCGTGCGACAAACCCTATTTTTAATATTGAAAGGTGAAATCCGGAAAATGGCACTGCTTGCTGTGCCTAACTATATGTAGGTATACAGTATATATTATAAGCTCATTACTTCGAATGAGTTTTACAATTTGCACATTCAATATGTGGTAATCACATTTATCTCCGTGCGAGTTTTACTTAGCCTTTCATAATCCGCCTCTATTATTCCCAAACAATCACATTTCTTTGCAAATAATGTAAATAATTTTTAGGCCGAAAGAGGCTTTTAAGGCCGAAATTTTCTTTGTGAATTCTGAATACGTTTTTATGGTTTATGCAAATGGATTCAGCAAGTATAAGTAGAAATAAAACAATTATTTACCTTTGGGCGTTTTACAGTATAATTTTGACATCAATTATTATTTCATGATGTTCAAGAGTGAATATTTTTTATAAAGGTATACGCGCAAAGGAGGAAATAATGTGCTTACACCATCTCCCTTAATATGTAGGGGTGACAAAGAGCCGCCTCCAGCGATGTAGGCCTACACGTATAAATCAAAAGAAGTAAAATACGTCAGCCTGGATAAAATATAATATAATAATATTGTAGTATATTATATCAGGCGTACAATATGCAGTACTCCAGCACAGTGATATGGTATTTCATAAAAGTAAAGTAAAGTAAATTTTCTTCGGCCGCTAGGCCAGGGATTACGCACAAAGTCTGACGACTTATTTCCAGTGCGGTCCCCCCAGAACTTTACTCCCAGAGATTTAGCTACCACTTAAGGAGGATGCAAGGCAGAGATGCGCCCTTGCTGGTCCCTTTAAAGCATTCGTACCGAAACGAAAACTGCCCTGGCCCATGTGAGGATCGAACCCACGACCTACAGGAGATCTGAATTCAATGCAACCACTACACCAAGGTGGAACCTAACCTAAATGAGACTTCGAAATCCACATATTGAAACTAAAGTCTATCAGTGACTCATGGTAGTCCGCTACAAATACAACAACCATTTCTAGCAAGTCGGAGCCTAACCCCACCCACCCTCCATAATGTTTATAAAATTTCAATACTACTTTATTTTAGGCTTTTGAATGTAATCTTCAGATATCATTAGAACATAATTCATCAATATACAGTAGCATTCCATGACTGTACAAAGCAAAGCTACAGTAGCATTCCATGACTGTACAAAGCAAAGCTGAGCCGCCTCCGCTTTGCAGGGCATTGCTTTCACCAGCCACTGCACTATCCTGGGATTTTGGTGGCCTCATTTAGAGATTAAGCATAGTGGACAGTCCATGACTTTCGTGATAACCTCATAAAGGACACTGGCCTTGAAGATGCGGATAATCTCGCAAGTGTCAGGGGTGATATTTCGTATATTTGCACAACCTCTTTGAAGCATTTTTCACTGGGCGGTACATAATTTCAATATGCCAAGTAGGTTAGGAAATAATGGTTATATTACTGAGAAAAGGTTAGGAAATAAAGGTGAAACGACTGAAAAGTGTGGTTGGGATAGGACATATCGATTAAACTAACTGAGGAACAAAAGGTTAGGACAGCGGTTAAACTAAATGAGGAACAAAAGGTTAGGACAGCGGTTAAACTAAATGAGGAACAAAGGTTAAGACAGCGGTTAAACTAACTAAGAAACAGTAGTTAGGACAGCGGTTAAACTAACCGTGGAACAACGGTTAGGTTAGCGGTTAAACAAACTGAGGTTAACTAATTGAGGAATAAAGGTTACGTAGTGCATAACGGTTAAACGAATGAATGAGAAACGAATGTTAGAATATAAAACTGCTTTCGTTTCAGACAATTAGGAATATTGCTTCTGCTTTTATAATTTATGTTTTATTTGTTTCAAGGGGAAAATATTTAGTCCTATCAGAATAGCTTGATTATATTAATAAAATAAATTGGAGATGAGCTGTTGCAACTGTAATTAAAGGTGTAATATTATGGGTTTGTTCAGAAGTGGAAAAAATGCTGTTAGAGATAGTAGTATATATGCAACTTAAGACTGCCCGTTTAGTAGAAGTGGATTAGGTGGGAGTGTGAGTGTCAGGGGCTAGTGGCTGAGCTGGTTAGCGCTACTGATGAGGCCTGTTAGGCCGAAACGTACGTATAGCGCTGGTTCAACCCCCGGTGACGCGCTTTCTCTTTTTTTCCACTTCTGAACGAACCCATAATATTACACCTTTATATTAATAAAGGCATTTCCGGCTTGACTGGGCGGCATATTAATTCAATTAAGCGGAAAAAGTACCGCCCATTTTAAACGAGGATATGTTTACTTGGATATTCCCAATGCAACCAGCTGTTTATAGATACTTTACTCAATTTTATTGTAACGCATTATGGTCCAGACGCAATTTTAGTCTCGGCATATACAATAAATTCCGAGTTGGTTATAATAACATAGCCTGACGTCTTTTTGGTTATAGTTACGACTATAGTGTCTCATTGATGTTTGGGCAACTTGGTTTGCCTAAATTTATACATATTAGGTATAATCAATAGTTTCTTTACTCAACCGCCCGGAGGAGTCAAATAATAGTTTATTACAGGCTGTAGTGGTGGCAACTTCTCGGTCGAGTCGGATTCGTAAAACAATTGATTTTTTATAATATAATCTGCCTACATTATTACAGGCTGTGCACATTTTCTTTTATCCTTCAATTTCTTGTTTTTTTTTTTAAATATTTTATCTTTTACTAATATATATTACAATACACAATCTATTACGTGCTGTGTTTTGTTTTGCGCTTTTTAATGGGTCGTGCTCTGCTTCTGTACAATATTAATGGTTCTGTAGTTATGGACGTAATATCCCTATGATATAATTGTCTGGTTTAAATAAATAAATAAAATAGATAGACAAGGCGAACTTAAAATTGCTAGTTAGGTTCTTGATAATAATATGTTGATCATTGTAATTACAGACTTTTTGTATCTTAAGTATTGTACATAAATTCTGGAACGTTCAGTTTTTCTACAGATGGTATCACATCTACGGTGCCCCAAAGCGACCATCGTATTTTTTCAAGAACAGACTTTCTTTATCGTTTTACTATGTCAAAGGGTTCTCAACTGTTTCAAAGTGACCACAAACCACGTCAAAGGGTTTACAATTGAATATTCCGACCTTGGTGTTGCGATAATTGGCCATGCTTTATCGATACATCCTTTCAAGTTTTGAAAGGATCACCATTGCAATGAATGAAGGATTTCCTTGGAGGGACAGTAACTAGGTTGTTAGTCCCCATTTCTTGTGGTCGCGCGCGGTTACTGCGCGCTACTTTCGAAAACGTAGTATCACCTTGGGGGTGACTTTGAGTAATGTGGGAAAAACACGATGTATAGCAAAGTCATCAGGAATTGAAGAGCAGAGTACTCCATCATTATTGATTCATTATCTGAAAGTGAGACTTCCAACCAGCCACCCGATCAGCTGGAAATTCCCCAGAACCTTGGCTGTTGGTTGGCTCTTTCTTTCTTTAATTGCTTGCCATCCGATAGTTTGTAGTTACGAATTGTAATTCCCTCGTTCCATAGGGAAGGATCCATCAGGGTGTCCCGTTCGTTCTGTTTACATACGAGATGGAAACTAACAAACGGCGATTCAGGTCGTGGTGTGATCGGAATAATATCATCAAAAGGTGCGTTCTCCGCGGCCAGGTGGGCAGCTATATCCTCCTTGGTAACAGTAGGGTGTAGTCGTCCAATATGTATATGGGCTTGTCGTTCCGCATCGTTTTGCCGTTGAGGGCCTTCGGCTACACGTAGGTTACCGCCCTGTCTACTGCCAATGATAGCTGTAGAACAGCGGTGGATTGCACTCGAATTACGGTGATTAGTGTTGGTCGCAACAGCTGGCTGAGCATATTTATATAAGAACTGAATAGTATGTCAATAAAATGTTCTTTTTTATTTTATCAATTAATTATATTTTTATTATTTACCACGTATGTTTTTACCGGTTTCATGCCATTCCCGAGGCGCAATTAAATTAAATTAAATTAATTGCTTGCCATTCCGTAGCAGATTTCCTACTATCATCGGCGGCATACTACTACTAGGATCGGCATGCTGCATTGCAGCTGCATTTTTAAGAATGCTGTGCCGGCTTATCGACAAAATTGCACCGCCACAACTCCCTATCACCCATGACATTTGCTAGATCATCAGCATCTTCAAGGCCAGTGTCCTTTAAAATGCGTCTCAAGAAAGTCATGGGCTGTCCACCATGCTTATTCACTCCATGAGGCTGCCAAAGTACAAGATTATGCACTGGCTGGTCCTCACAGCGAAAGCAATGTCCTGCAAAGCGGAGGCGATTTTGTTCTAGTGTCAAGCTTGGGGAACCAATGAGACACCTCCAATGTTATATAGTGTCTGGTTGGAGATGTGTGCATTGAACTTAACACAATGAACCCGGCGTAGCATTCTTGTGAATGTGCCGTCCAGAGATTTGGTGTCCTCAGCAGTTAGAGCCCAGCATGGACTCCCGTAGAGGAGTACTGGAACTACTGCTGCTCTAAATAATCGGACCTTAAGTTTCCGATTAATTCTCGGTGACTTCCAAATCCTGGAAAGCCTATTCAAGGCTGCCCATACCTTTCCCTTACGTATTCGAAGGTCCTCACCTGACTTCCGGATCCATGATCCCAGGTAACAGAAGTCATCCACATGCTCAAGCATACCATCTTTTGAGCTTATGCTCATCCGATCAGATACTTGCTGAGGACTTTCAAAGTTAACTGTCAAAATTTTGGTCTTTCTGGAGTTAATAAAAAGACCAACACTAGAAGCAGCATGTTCTAATGAGCTGAGGAGCCGTTGGGCTCGCTCTAGTGATTCTGAGAGTACTCCTAAGTCATCAGCAAAGTCTAGATCAGTTAGGTACTTGGCAGAATTTCCTCGACTTCTGGAGCCAGTAGGTAGAGTTATCATCACCCCATCATCATTATGATGATCTAAGGACATGCGTAGAATATAGTCAACAACAATTATGAACAAGAATGGTGCAAGTGTGTCTCCCTGGAGGACGCCCCATAACACTTCAAATGGTTCTGTGTCACCGTCAACAGTAGACACAAATGTTGTCGAACCATCGTATACTGATCTGATTGCTGCAATAATTTCATCAGGAATCCCATATAATGAAAGTATGCTGAACATACGTGAGCGCGAGACTGAATCAAAGGCCTTGAAGAAGTCAACAAAGATAACAGCCAGATGCCTGTCTTTCTTTTTTGATAACTCTTCAATTATCCTTCTAAGTGCCATAATGGGCTCCATGGTCCCACGACCTTTACGGAACGCATTCTGTTTTCCACGGAGCAGTCTCTCAATGGGATCCCTGATGCGATTTAATAGAATTCTATTGTATAGCTTTGCAGCAATCGAGATAAATGAGATTCCCCGAAAAGAACCATAGAGTGTTAGGTTGCCCTTATTGGGAACTGGCACCAACTTATTTGTTTTCATTTCTTGTGGGACT
>JAUCBJ010006409.1:0-30717 GCA_032718475.1 Nemertoderma westbladi | reverse complement strand
AACATAGTAAAATTCTACAGTTCAATTTATTTAGTAAGTAACTAGGCCTATACCGTTATATTTTATTAAATAATTGGGTAACGAAAAATTACGTATTACATGGGAAAAAAAGTAGAACATTTTTTCCAGTATTCTCTCAACCATCAAAACCTCGCTTGCGCTAGATGAATGTAATGCCTCAGAAATAGTGAAAAAAAGTTATACTTTTTTTACCATGTAACAAATAATTATTATCCAGATTTTATAATATTAAAAATCATTATGTAGGCCTATCTTGACGTCCATAAAGTCAGTGAGAAGGACACGATATACTGCATTGTACAGAAGGCCTTCCTACTTACTGTACTCTAGATACATAATGGCCTAAATTGTATCTACATATGTACAGTAAATCCATACATCATCTAAACATCAAAATAAATAATACAATTCGAAAATTTCGTGATACGTTAATGATGGTAATTCATTTTTCGACAGCTAATTAAAATATATTAGGAGGTTTATTAATTCGATCTATTATTTATTTCTATACTGAGACAATAAATATAAATATTTGTAAAGGGATAATTCTAAAACAACATAAAACACACCACACAGAATCTAAATCATCAGCGTAAGTATCAGAGTATAACAAAGGGCAGACTAAGTTTCAATAAAAACATTAACGTCCTATAAAATATACCTATTCGGTGGGTCACACTTGATGAGTGTACGGGCGCATTGGGTCTGTGGCGAGGTAGGAATCGTCGAAGGATAACTGTTGTCCGAACTGTGGGAGCCCTCGCTTGGGATGCAGACACTCGAGACTCCTCCCGTAGTCGTTTACCCTCGTGAAACTGTTGCACCGACGGGAGAGTTTCTCCGAGTTACTCTGTACGGCCTCTTGAGACTTACCTTGCGGTAACTGGGACTCGCGCTCTCTCAGTTTACTCGCGGCGACGACCGCTCTAGTGAGACTCCGGAAGTTATTGGCGACGGGGGTTTCCTCGCCGCGTGTCGGCACCGGGGATACCGCCGCGTACAACGGCTGATGTACGACGTGGTTCTCCGTAAACACGGCAGTGTGTAAGTTCTTACTGGTGGCCGGGGACTCACCCCCAACCCACTCCGCGCATCCCATAACGCGTTCGCTTCTATGTTTTAAGTCCTGTCTGTAGCTGTAGACACAGACCACCATGTAGACGTGTATGGCGACCTCCAGGGAGACCACTATTATCGCTAGCACCAGAAAGCTCGTAGTTTTTGTATCGAGGGACGGGTGGGATCTTGCATAGGCGTTGCGAAGCCGCGTAACCAGTAGCAACGTGAGGGTACCGTTTAGCAACATTCCCATCACAACTGCAACAAATTATCAAATAACCTAATATTATATTATTAAAAGATACTGTACAGTAGGTATGTATGTCATCCTGTGAGACGGGAGGAGGGGGGGGGGGGGGGGGGGGGGGGGGGGGGGGGGGGGGGGGGGGGGGACTGGACGCAAATCCCGCCTTGGCGAATTAATATCCCCCTCAATGTTAAATTCTCAATTTAAGGAAAGGTGCAGGTTACAGTGGCACGTTATTTTAACCAAAACAATAAACTAAACATAATAGAACAGGTTGCAGTTTTATTTTTGAGAATAATCAGATGTTACTGTATTTGCGTCGAATTACCCCTGGAGAGGGATGAATTTTTATTGCGTCCAGTCCCCCCCCCCCCCCCCCCCTCCCCTATCTGCCCCCTCTATTATTATATTTAATAAAATAAACGTCAGGCGTCCATTTTCTCATCGACCACTACTGTCCACAACATTTCCGATTTCAAATTTTGAAGAGTCCCCTCACCCTCCTGCGAAGGTGTAAAAGAAAAGTAACTAATACCTACGCGGCCTACCTTTGGTTACATGAACTGACGTTGAAAATTGCCATTAAATGATATATATATATTTGATAATTAAATATTTTCCCGAGATCGTTAAAATTAAAGGGAGCAATTAAACGTGGACCCTTTGAAACCCTGACGACAGGTCAATAATATTAAGCAGGCAGCTGTTGGGACAATAGCTAATTTAAATTGTTATTATTGGCAGTAATTAATTATTTAAATGCGCCGATTCGCTCAATGTTTAGCGCTGACAATGGCCTGTTCTGTATGGTTAAGCGTCTAGGTCGGTTGGTTCTGCAGTGTAGCACAATCGGTAAGTAAAACCCAAACATAAATCCAACATTGCAATATACATCAGCTTTATTCTCTCCCCACTAGGACATTGATTTTACTCTAAAAACCAGATGTTGTTGCGGCCTTCGATAAACTAGTTTATGTAATTATACATATTTCAGATTTAGTGTATGTTTAGTGAGTGCGGCATACATAGGTAGCTCAGTAGCTCCAAGTAATAAACAAACATACATAAAGTTAATATAGAAATTTATTCGTGATATAAAATTGAAAAAACAATTAAGTTAATTTTTTCGGCCGTTATGCCTGGGATTACACACAAAGTCTAACGACTTATTTCCGGTGCGGGTATCTCATAACTATACTTCCCGTACTAAATAAACAGGTACAGCGTAAAATAAAACAAAGAACACTTTACAGTGAAATACATTAATGTGAAAATGAGCAAAAAATTTTGGCGCGAAAAAAACGGAACTCTTCTACTATAAAGGATTTTTTCGAATATCAATTTATTCCATATAACGAAACCCGCTTAAGATAAGATTTTATTCTATGATATTTTCCAAAACAACATATTTTTCGAACTTTTACCATTATTAATACAAATATGTTACAAATAACCTAACGAGGGGTGGGTTTATTTAGGCAAAGAACATATTTTTACTTATAAATAAAGAAATATCAAAAAGTGGCCAATCAAAATTAAATTAAATAAATTAAATAAAAAAATTTGTTAATAATTCGAGTATTACTAACAGTAATACTCGATAAATATGACTTTGAGTTGATTGTAATCATCTACAATAAGTATAGCAAGATACTATTATTATCTCGGAACAATATGCTGCCAAGGCGGAATGTGAAATGAGTTACAATATGAATTTGCGATACGTGACACATCCGTGGCAAACTTTACATCTCAGATTTTAAAGGTGATTATCCATCCTATTACACAGTGTTCGGTTGCCAATTATCCAAAATTACCGTATTACAACAACTTGCGTACAATATCCAGGCTCTGAACCAAAAATCGTTTCAGATTACTCCATTCGATGCATATCACAACCCTCAGGATCTATTTCATGTTTCGATGGTTTTGTTCAGCGGAATGTGTTGGAGTAGAAGTATTTAGCAATTTAATGCTGGACTAGAGTGATTAGAATTATACAAACATTTTCAGTATCGTATTCAAACAGTATCGTCCTTCTCACTTACAAATAGATCTTGGGCGTGGCAGCCATATATTGGGCGTTAGGCAAAGGAAATGAACAATGTGGTCTTATGATCTTTTTAAATTTCTAGTCACCGAAAACTGAGTAAAAGTTTAATAGATTTTTGTTATAGAAATATCAGTTTTCTTGTAAAAGTCAGTAAAGGTCGTCTTACTTACTCTAAATGGTGCTCAGTAATTTATACAGTAGTGCTACTTATTTAGGTCATATTATAAATATAATTATCGATGATAAGTCGAATATCGAACACAAAACACGTAGTTTGAATCGAAGAGGTATAACAGTCTAGTTAGGAAATAGGGTAATTGTTCAGTTGAGGTTAAAAATATATTATTTCGTTTTGCGTGTATTTAAGGTTGCAATAAGGTAGTCCTATATAGTGTAAATTATATTAAGTCAATTCAAAGACCATATCATAGGATTTTCAGTAAATTACATAGGTATCCTAACCAGTGAAATGTTTGTTTACAATAGTGTTCCAACTTTCTCGCACAGAAGACGTCCATCATCATACAGTCTGTATTCTAGAATACTGAATTAAAATAACTCCTTGATTATATCAGTAAGGATGTTACGTTATAAAAATGATTCAAGTTTATGGAGGTTTTTTCGGAAGGAAGTGTATAACGTGTGCAAAGCAATGTAAATTTATTTAAAACGTCTGATCAATGCGAAAGGCAATTAACCTGTGTACACTGTACCATACAATTAACCCGGGTGTAGAGACTGTACCATGTACCTGTTCAGTATAGTATTGTTATATCACAAATAATATTATCATTAAAATTAAATTAAGGTAATATAATAATTATAAATTTCATCTGAACAGTAAACCTTCTGAGAATTGTACCTCCACGCCTCACCGCCTCAGCGCATTATCATCGACCTTCACTCACTATCACATTGATTAATAATTCTAGTGACCGAGGTGTAACTGGTAGAAGAGAACGCCTTACTACTGGAACGGCAGCAGCAAGAAGCTCTTATGAATGAGAATTAAACTAAATTGAATGAATAATGTTGAATTATTTACATTGGAACTTTATCCACTGATGTAGTGTAGAATACAGAATTAATTACATTGTGTTGTGCGTTAGAACTCCAATTAATAAAATTGTTTTTCGATAACACGAAGTCTCTTCACAGTGGCACTTCAAAGTGGCTTTGCGGAGTATTTTCTGATGATCACCTCAAACTAAGCCGACGTTTCTAATTGATTATTATCTAGTGCTCCTACTTTAAATTATGTAGTTTCAACAATTTCTTAATATTGTCATACAGACTGTTAGAAAAGAGACAGACATATATGAGCTAACCTCCATAAATTACACCAACAATAATGAGTTCAAAAAATTGTATGGCCATCATTATCTGTATTAGTAAGATAATTATTTTCGGAATTTTTCAAAGACAGGCAGGCGGCTGGTTGACTTTGATATTTGCGCGCATCCAAGGCGGGATAGAACAAAGATTGGTGATGTTCTAGATGTTCGAATACCATTGGTACCACATGAATGCTAAATATAGTCAGAGGCATATTATTATATCTTCCGGTTTTTCACTGAACATTAAAATGGGAGTATATAGAAATGTATTTTTGTGATTTTAGTAATAGAAATATAATGTGTAATGATGCATCATTTGTGTAATTTGTCATTAAAAAATCGACCCTAGGACAGTTCATCCGATTGCTTCACAACATTTTAGTTGTAATATTTTTGTTTGCTGATGATATGTAAAATTATTTGTTGAATGTATTTGACTGGGAGTTAAATTTAAATTACATTTCAGAAGAAGACCTTCGGATACGTAAGGCGTTATGTGCCGCAGTATTGAATGGCTATCCTACAAGTACCATAGGGACTAGAAGATTTGTTCAATTAAGCAACTGTCATGGTGATACCAATCATGCCGTCATGGTTATGACGGCGGAATTTTGTCGTTAAGCCGGCACAGCATTCTAAATATATATATGATATATATAATGCAGCTGCAATGCAGCATGCCGATCCTAATAGTACGCTTTGACCAATATAAAACTGTCCTTCGAGTGAGCCGGCTTCTCAAAACATATATAAACATTATGTAATGTACTATATAAAAATAACCTACATAAAAATAATAGCTTAAAAATAACTTGGGCGGTAGCAAGGGAGAAACTTGCTGTTGCTATGGTAAATTCGACTTGATATTGCTTTCATTAAATAATTTCCTGTACTCGTAGTGGAGGTATGTTATGGTCCTACTCAATGGATATAACGATATTAGCGGGTTCTATGGACTAAGTCACTGTTGCTATGGTAAATTATAGCAGTATCCCAATTTTTTCCAGGTCGAATTCTACTTCTACCAGACTATTTTTGGTATATGCTATGAATTTTCATGTATAAAAGATAGAACGTTATAAGTAGTCACTCCATATATTTCTCAAATGTTGTGCATTACGGAGAACTAAGCTACTTACCTGTAGGTATCCATGTTTTGATGTACTTGATTTTTTCGATGACGCATCCTACCATTAGAAATATTGAACAGGAAACCACTGCCATATAGGTCATCACGCACAGAGCGCAGACAACCATACCCCCATTGAGTTCGCTCTCAGTGTCTTTGAGAAACCTTTCAACATCATCATTAATGTCCAAGTTTATATCAGTAATTCCGTTGCTCTTATACACGACCTTCAATAAATCACTATCATGTCTTGCTTGTTTTACTATAACCTGTTAAGAAAAAAATGAAATTAATTTAATAATTCCATATAATTATATTAACTTATAAAGTTGAGTTAATCACTAATTAAACTAGCTTTTATGTCGAACAATTATATTTTATTTTCAAGTCGGCATGAAATAACTCAATGATGGGCTATGGGATGCTATATAACACGGCGTGAAATAAAGTAACAGTATCCTTTCAGTGTGACTGTAGGCTGCAGACAGCAGAAGCTACATAGGTGGTTACCAGTACTCAACGCCGTTAGTATTATCAGCGAGTTGTTATATTTAGCACTTTACAACATTTGAGGACATTGCATCATTGTATTGGCATGTACATTTAGTATTGTATTTGGTTTTATTGTTAACGTGGTAACCAATGACGGCGTTAAGTAATGTCCACTAAGGGGACATTACTTAACGCCGTCATTGGTTACCACGTAAACAATAGGTGGAAAATTGCCTGACAGCCAGATAGGTCTACTGCATTACCTACCGGTAGGCGGGGTATATCTATTAATAACCAGTAGCTAAATTATTAACATGGCACCAAACGCCACCATAAATATAAGCTAACTTATTTATAACATAATTTATGTAATTTTTACATTTATTTATACAGCAACTAATATAATTTGTGCAGTTTCTATCACTTATAATGTATATGAACAATCATTTCGTAATGTTACAATTTTGAATAAACGTACATACATACTTGTTGCAAAGTACTTTACAGTGTTCTGATCCTCGTGGCTTTATTTTCACTCACTCACTAACGTTCGTTCGTGTAACAAAGCCACTCGGATCATCGCACTGTAAAGTGCTACTTTACACACAAGAATGTAAATAGTTATTACACAATATTAGTAAATAGATTGTTTTAAAAAAAGTATTGCAACAATTAATAATATAGTAATTGTGTTAACACACTATACTCTCCCTACTTCAAGCAATATATATTTGTTGTGAAACAGGTGTTAAACCTACCACCATCAAATGAGTTACTATCTATCTATAGTCGGCCTGCTGCATTTCAACTGCACATTGAGTTGCTATGCCAGCTTAACAAAAACTTTGTGCACCACCATGTAATTGGCAAGCCCAATGCAGCGTGCATCAAGAATGCTATGCCGGTTTATCAACGAAGTTGCGGCGCCACAACTCCCTATCCCCCATGACTTTCACATGATTATCCGCATCTTCAAGGCCAGTGTCCTTTAAGATGCGTCTCAAGAAAGTCATTGGCTGTCCTCCATGCTTATTTTCTCCATTGGGCTGCTAAAGCACAAGATTGTGCACAGCCTGGTCCTCACGGCGAAAACAATGTATTGCAAAGCGGAGAGGCGGCTTTGTTCTAGTGTCAAGCTTACGGGGACCATGAGATACCTCCAACGTTGAGTCAATCTTGTATAAGTGCCATCCAGAGATTTTGTTTCCTCAGGAGTTAGAACCCTGCATGGACTCCCATATAGCAGGAGTAATGTACTGGCTCTATTGCTGCTCTAAAAATTCGAACCACAATGTAAACCAAATGAGTTTAATTCTGGTTTAGATCACTACCACGGCGTAAAATTCCATCTTCCTGTTCATTTTTCTGTGGTTGCAAATGAGAATGAAATGTTAGAATTTAGTGAAGAAAATTCAACGTACTGAGCTAATAGCTATATATCTCTTTAAATAAATTATTACAAACCTTACTGCGATTATTAATATTGGTATCATGCATGATAACTTGCACAATATGGTAAGTATGAAAAACATAACTAACTTATTTACTCGAATAAGAGCACACCTCGAAGAAACGCGCCCTCGAAAAAACGCCACTTCGATTTATAGCGACCCCCCCCCCCCCCCCCCCCCCCATGAAATTAGCAACTTAAACGCCTTCCCCGAACAAACGCCCCGACGTTTAATAATATTACAATGTGGGGCGTTAACATGTTGAGAGTTAACTGATTGTTAAGACTGAAGGTAAATGTAGTAGGGTGTTGTACCGCTGTAATAGGCTGCATTGTAATAAAGATAATCCTGGTTTTATTTGAATTATTTCAATTGTTTAACTTGTTTTCTTGAATTTAACAACATTCTTTTAGGGTACTTAGATTCAAAATGCTGAAAATCTAGAACATACACATAAACGCCCCAACTAGAACCACACAATTTGAACTTAAACGCCCCCCTTGAATAAACGCCTCCCCATTCCCCAATTGGCAATTTATAAACTTAAACGCCCGGGCTATAATAATCTGTTATACGGTGTTATATATATATCGTCGAATAATGAACCAGTCAGTGGGTGATTTATTTCATATAATGATTTATGCAGTACTTTATGCTTTACGAAACACTTATTTTAACCCTAATCTCAATGTCTAATGTCAAAATTACACTTAACGAAATATACTTGAACACATATTATTATTTTTATTATTACGCTCACTTAATTTAAATTACTAGCGAAATCTCTTTAAAGTACAAATGTTATTGAGCCTATTTCTACCAAAGCCATCCACATTATTGGTAAAGAATAATAATTTATGGAGTTGGAACTAACTTTGACCCTATGACAAAGTCTTTGTGTGTGCTGTGCATTTGTGCAATGTCCATTAACCGCTACAGTTATTAGAGGCAGAAAAAATGTGCACACGGAAAGATAGGGTGATAAGGGGACCCCTGTTATGTAGAGAGCAGCAACATCGAAAGGGGGAAAGCGGCATCCATTATTCCCAGCCATAACTCTAAATCCAACACAGGCAGCGATTGTTCGCAGAGATAATGAAGCAATTACTCCCTGAGAGACGACTCCTCCAGTCCTATAAACCCATCAGCAATTCCTCGGTCAGATGAATGAAATCTACTGAAGCCTAAAATGTCGGGCCACATACTGGCAACCCATTTTGGGGCAAATTTACTCGGCATACTTTTCACACATGACTGAGACGCTTGTTGGTTTCTGTGTCCTCTTAGCTGTAAGGGTTACGAATGAATAGTTCAATTGAATAACCTATAACCCTTGAAATAATAATAACGCTTATCGTAGCTAATTCTAGGTGATTGTTACTCGGGTTGTTGAAGCATGACCTCTTTATGAGCTCATTATTCATAACTCAATTTTAGTAAACAAAACATTAAATTATTCTGTGATGTGATAATTGTTACTCTAATTTAATTCTACTGGCTTTGTGACTTCCTCAGATAACTTAGGAAGCAGACATCATTAGAAAATATGAATTCTTATGTTGGTACCACTAGAAAATATTATACTGAAGTAGGTATCACTAGTTGATATTATACTAAAGTAGGTATCACTAGAAAATATTCTGAAGTAGAAACCACAATCACTAGAAAGTATATATTCTGCAGTAGGTATCATTAGAAAATATATATTCTAAAGTAGATATCACTAGTAAATATAAATTCTAAAGTGGGCATCACTAGAAAATATTATACTGAAGTAGGTATCACTAGAAAATATTCTGAAGTAGAAACCACAATCACTAGAAAGTATATATTCTGCAGTAGGTATCATTAGAAAATATATATTCTAAAGTAGATATCACTAGTAAATATAAATTCTAAAGTGGGTATCACTAGTAAATATATATTCTAAAGTGGGTATCACTAGTAAATATATATTCTGAAGTAGGTATCACTATGAAATATTCTGAAGTAGAAACCACAATCACTAGAAAGTATATATTCTGCAGTAGATATCATTAGAAAATATATATTCTAAAGTAGATATCACTAGTAAATATAAATTCTAAAGTGGGTATCTCTAGTTAATATATATTCTGAAGTAGGTATAACTTGACAATATAAATTCTGACGTGGATATCACTAGTAAAGATATATTCCTAGTAGATATCATTGGTAAATATATATTCTGAAGGAGGTACCGTCTGCGAGGACCAACGGATGTCCTCCACCCCCCTGCCTGGTCGGTACAACTAATGTGGTCTGGTTCCGCAACCCTCCTATCACTGATCAAGCACCTCACTGTGGCTCTCCTCGCCAAACACCCAGGCATCTTCGGAATGGTTTGGGAGGAAACAGGCGGTGTCTGCAGTTCGCGGCCCTGTGGGCGAGATCTGGGGGCGATGTAGCCGGCCTGGTCTGCGAAGCCGAGACATAGCCACTCAGTATCTCAGTATTAGACCTAATCATTGTATTATTTAGGTTATTGTATTTTCATCAATTATTTTATCCATAGTAATAGTATGTTAGAAGGTGGGTTTCATAAAAAAATATATTATTAGTATTTATAATAATGTAATTATATATATTGTTATCACAAATGTGGTCCATTTTAGGTGACCGCATAGTCTCTCTTTATGATCGTCTGCTATTCAAAATGCTTCAATGATAAAATTTAACAACATTGCCCCCAGTAAAAGCGGGTTGACTGATCAATAAATCGAATGGTATTGATTTTCTCGCGTGCTCCCCTATGTGCTGGTTATATCTACGCTGGAACTGGTCTTGACTGTCGGTTGTTGGCAACCGTCATTATTGGGTACAAATCACCTAACATAAAAACCCTTATTGTAGCAGATAATGCAAGGGTGCTGGGGTGACAATAACTGACGCGGATGTTATTAACGTTATGTTATTTTGTTTTAAAACGGGAACATTTTGAACTGTGAAATGGTGATCTATGTTATGTTAATTAATTAAGTTAGTTAATTTATAAATTAATTAGATTAGTTATATGTCAACAATCTTATAATTTAGTTATTATTAATTTTCATTATTTTCAATAGAAATTACTGATGAATTTTCCATTAATATTCGTCAAAAACTGGAGTAAAATTGTTTTATATCTTATTAATTATTTTAGCTACTTAAAATTTATAAAAATATACCTTTATGTAACGTGTAACGTGTAACCTTTATGTAACGTGTAACGTGTAACCTTTATGTAACGTGTAATGTGAAACTTTATGCCTATAAATACCATCTATATGTTGTTGGCGAAGAATTGAAAATCTGTAGATCATTATATTCAAAATCATTTAAAAATCATATATAATATTACCATGAAGTTTTTATTGATTTTATATATAATTTTTTAATCAACCAAATATACCTTATAATCCGATAAGATTTTCAGCGATGAAATTCTATCGTATCCTTCTATACAATAACCAATAATGCATAGCAACCCAATACAAAATGAACCAACTCGTAGTCCACAACAGTAGCAACATGACGTCACCAATGGACCTGTGTTATAGTTTCTATTGGATAGCATCCTAACCAACCCTTAGTAACCGATATATCATCAATCAAAATATCATACTGCCATAACAACAAACCGTAACAAGTTGTAATTAGTAATATTTATTATTCTCTAATAATATTAGCTTCTATTCAAATGTAACAGTTATTAAACTTAAAAACCATAATTTAATTAACCGACAAGTGGTGGAGGCTGCAACAATACGTAAATAGACTCCTAAGTTTATATTTAGCGAAATAAGTAACTAACTATATATACAACACTTTTAATACAATAACTAAAATATATGTGATATTAGACCCTTTTTATGAGCTACAGTAAGTGCCAGACATAGACGAGTAGTCAGTAAGAAAATAGAGGCTCCCTTACTTTGTAAATACTATTTCAATACATAAAATAAATAATAGAAACTTTAAATTTATTAAACAAATTTATTTCATATCCGTTAGACAACAACAATTTTCTCATAGATAAAGAAGTTAGCTAGTAAATAAAATAATCAACTTAGAATTCCGCTGCGTCAAACAAAAGCCAACAAGTTGTTTTCGCTGAGTTAACGATGCGAGTTTCTACTAAATACGTCAGCGGTTGCTGCCCCTGTATTCCTCCCATCTCGAATCCTTACATGATTCCCGCTCCGGCCAATAAAATCCACCGCCATTTACGGCCACTGAAGAAACCCAATCCGGGAAGGCTGTAGGCATTGGTCGAGATAAGCTTCCTCCAGCTAACCACTCAACCCACCAACCATTGATATAAACCCGCCCACAAATCACTCGCACAACAACAACCCGGAATTAACTACCATTAGTTAACCCTCTGCTTATTCCTCCCTTTTAACCTTTCTATGCCGTTAATTAAGCTTACGACTCGACATCTCTTGGGCAGAATTCCTCAGACTGATGTATAAGCGGAGCTTCCACGGAGATAACGTGTTGTTATCCCTGCGAACAAGGGAAATTAATTAAACTGGGAAACTACTTCTTCTAGCTTCATCTAAAGTGGTTCGTGAACCTTCCTTACGAAAAATACTGCGACAAAGGGGAGAAATTCCCTACGGGGGTTACTCCAATGAAAGGTTTATTTGTGAAGTAGCCATCAATCTACCGCGTATGTATCAGTGATTAGGGTACGTAGAACAAATATGGTTAGCAATCATCTTATGCGCCTTGCGGATTGTCTCATTTTCAAAGAGGCAATGATAAAATATAATTGAATGCGATTCATTAAAAGTTAAAAATTAAGAACACTGAATGTTTTTTGACATGACAGATTCAGAGGCATACCCAGGATTTTCAACATGGGGGGGGGGGGGGGGGGGGTGGTGAATGTACATCAACGCAAAGCCTTGTAGAGACTTCCTTTGTAGCAAGAGTATTGAGAAAGTAGGTCTTTAGCAGTGTCAGGGCAGTAGAGCTACGTTCAGCTGGAGCTGTTAACAGGGACAAAGTGGCAAATATGCATAATAGTTCATTCATATACTATGGGGTTGAAATCCTTTGAGCAGCTAGCCAGTGCTTCAAAAACTGTACTTGGTCGCTTTGAGCTAAGGGTTTCTGACCAACGCCGAGACCAGTTCCTGTGGCTTTCCCAGCAGTCTTTCTTGGTAATGTTGCTGCCGTATGATGTTGTTATTTTATACTATTCTATACGCCCCAATCGGGGTAAATCGGATAAAATCAACATAACAACTGGTAATTTAAGAAATATAAACTGCACGGTATATATATATATATTATAATGCATAAATCAAAAGAAAGTAAAAATAATTAGACAAAATAATAGGTCATCTAATATAATTAATTGTTTAAAGATTAGCAAACAATACGATGTAATTGCATTGATAAAACCCATAAATAAAACTTGGATATAAAATGTAAAATCGGGATGCAAAAGATCACTTTCTGAGCTACGAAAGGAAAATTTGATACAACTTATCTGGATACAAGCGGTCCGTTTACCTTACAAAATGAAAAATACGAATGTGCGAAGTTAAGAACAGTCGGGGGGGAAGTGTCCGCGTGGGGGAAGTGTCTGGGGGGCAAGTGTCCGGGGGGAAGTGTCCTACTTGAGCGGGGGGGAACTGTCCGGGGGGAAGTGTACGGGGGGGAAGTGTCCGAACACCAAAATAATATATAAAAGTTATATGTAGTAAATAAGTAGTTATATGGTGGAGGCAAGTTCAGCTAAGCATGGGCATAAACGGCAGGTTAAAACTTGTAGTCTGACCTGGCAGGACTGATTGTAATATCTGCAGCAGCGCACTCAGTGGTCTGATCGTGGAAGGTTGTGCTCGTTTTCTTTCCAGGACGTTTCTATAAATCTGACTGGAAATAAGGTCCGAGCTCGTATCCCTCTGAGTAGAAGTTTTCCTCGCGATCCAGGCGGAACAGACGATATGATGTGACAACATCTGGGCTGAACATATCTGATTTATTGGCAATAATCTCCTCCACCCACCCAAGTCAATTCGCCCGTTAATGAGAGGGCCAGCGTTGAAGAGACTGAGACTCTCTAAAAGATTTTTAATCAGGTCGAAAGTTCTACCTTTCACACCCGCAGAGTATATTTAATATAGCAGCTTCGCCCTTGGTACAATATCGAAGCCTTTTCTAAAATCCACAAATAACGCATATCTCATCCGTTCATCTCGGCTTTCACTCTGGAAAACAGTTGATATGTCTTTGATCAGTTGTGAAATAGCGTCTCTCGTTGACCAATTTGGAAGAAAACCCAACTGTTCTGGTGGTAAGAATGGAGCTATAAAATTTCTAACTCGTTCATTAAACAAAGAAGTAGGATCTTCAATGGGACATCCTCCACCAGTAGTCCCAACCAACCATTATATTGAAAGTCGTGCAAAGATATTGGAAGACTACAATCAGCGACACAGGGTCAAGACTTTGGAGCCACTTGAAGTAAACCAGCCTGTGATGGTCAAGAACTATGATGCTCCAGGATATTCCTTCAATGGCCACAGGGTCCAAGAAATTCGGGGAGATAAGATAATGATCAATGGACCTAATAATAGGATTATAACACGTAACCGCCGAGCTCTGAAGCCTGTTGATACTCAACATGAGAACAATTTCCAGCGACCATCACGTCAACTTATTTCTCCTCACTCAACAAGCTCTGGTCCACAACAACCGCCAAATTCCACCGCAGAGGCTGCTAGCCAACATGGAAATGGTAATATTGACATAGCTGTACGGAATGAAAGTCTTGATGACATTAACGATGATCCTCCAGATATGCCCCCCAAGAGGGTGTACCCCACTCGTCGACGAGCCCCACCGCAGTATTATGGATACAAAGATTGAATCAGAAGGATAATACACTCTTAATATTCAGACATCTTAGACTGTTTACCAGACTTTTAGAAATGTAGTTTGGTTTGTCTATATTCATTGTCGCTTGAGACTAATACTCTTATTTTATCCTTATTGAAAGGAAGTAGTGTAGTATATATAATAGGCCATGACCGAGTACGGTCTTATGGTCTTGGTATCTGGACAGGACTAGCAGAATATACATACATGATTGCATATTGTTGGCCAATACTACATTAATCATCTACGATATATATATACAATAAACAATACATACAGGATAACCATATAAAACGATCAGGAAAGGAAGCGCCTATGTTTATGGTGATCATAAATATATTATCGGGGCTGCATGCATGGTTGTTTGGTGTGCGTTCAATTGTTCGTCGAGTTTCTTCCTCACTGAATGGTTTATTATACCAGTCGTCGGGAGTTCGCTCGGTGTCCGTGGTCTGTGGAACCGGTTCACAGCCTGGAGGAATATTTTCGAAACCGGACAGGTTGGTGAAATATGTTTCCAGGTGGTCTGCATTAATATGGGCGACCTTTCGATGGGATTTATTGAACAGATCCCAGGGATGGATTTCTGCTCTGTTTATTAGGTTATTGAGGGATCGTTCTTCGTATTCAATTATTTTCTTCTTTAAAACCTGTTTGTATTGTTTCCTAAGTTGCCAAAATGAGACATTGTTTTGAAGGGTATCATTTCTGTGACGCATGGAAAGTACGAGTTTGGTATTGAGTTCCTGAGATTCTCTATCATACCACGGTTTCCCATGGAGTACACTATATTACATTATATGTCGCTCTGAGGATAGATGTGATGAAAATTTCGGCACTCGCGTTCACATCAGAGCTAGCAGAGAGTTGTTCGCTGACTATATGATGTTATTATTAGTAAGTACAGGTCGACTATGTGATCAATGCCCGATGTTGTGGAATTATCAACCTGTAGAGGAAGCAATGCTGACAGCCGTATATTTTTAAGATCAGAAATTCATTGTGTAAGTACTTATCTCTTGGTCGTTATATTGTAGATATGATTCGATATATATTTTGAACGTCGCAACAGATATTTTCCAGTGAAGTTATTTCACTAATACCTATTCATTAAATACATAAAAGATTATTTGTCCATCATTGTTAAAGATAAACGTGAATATTTTCTAACTTTATTCCTGTTCTTTCTGCCATTGTTTATAGAGAATTCTCTGTAATTTACGACATGCCTCTTCGATCGATAAATCGATGGTTGCCAAAATTTACAACTGAATTATGGTAAAATTTACCATCTCAACATCCATTAATAACATCTCGGATACCAACTCGGATACCGACACATCGCAGTACCAGTAGGCGATTACGTAACTCTGCCAGTCTGCAATTCCATCAGTGCTGTTCTGGTATGCTAGGCCTAGTTCTGTAGTTTTTGTAAAAACGGGGGGGGGGGGGGGGGGGGGTATAGTAATTTTGGTCAAAAAATTTGATTTTTTTTTTTATAATTTCATCAAGAGCAGAATTTTATGAGGATTTTAAATCTGAAAACGTCTTGGCGAGATCTATTTAATTTCTCGAGTTGTGGTGGATTTTCTAACCGTATGTCGGTCTGTCTGATCAAAATTATTATAAAGCACCTGTCGGTTTGCCTGACGTAGTCTAAGAAAGCACTCCATATACTACTATAACTATAGCTACTATAACTATAACTTTTGTTACCGTGTTTTAATTCGGTAACTTAATTTCCCGAGTCAGTTCTAATATTCTGCAGAATCTAGACTGCTATATGTCTGTCTGTACATTTGTCTGTCTGTCAGTCGGTCAGTCTGTCGAAATGTATTCAAGCACGCAACCCAGCTAAAATTTCCGTTCTTCGTGCTGCGCGAAGGCTTTCTTTCATCCTGCTAAATACTGTTAAAATCAATTTTGTTATGTTGCCAATTTGTTTTTGTTTGTTACTTTTATTAGGTACAAAATTGGCACCAAAGATTGATTCGAAAAATACTATACAAATGAAATGGGAAAAAAATCCATATTACTAAAAATGGCGGGAAGGTTTGAATTATTATAACCGAACTTTTAAAGCGATTTCACTCAAAACTATTTTTTGAACATATTAAAAAATGGGAAACACGTTTTCTCCGCCATTTGTGAACCGATTTTCAATCTGTTTTTTGTTTTGGAATGCTCAGAAACTGTGCAATATAATGAACGAACAGAATTTTGACAAAAAAAATTAGAAAAAAAGTTATGGTGACCTTTTCCCAAAATTTCGGAATTTTTCATCGAAGCGTCACAAAATTTGATATAATAGAAAAGTTCTAGAAAAATTCTGCTCGTTCACTTTGATGCGGGTATAATTATCATTAAAACAAAAAAAGAATTTTAAAAATCCATTGAGAACTAAATGAGAAATCGTGTTTCTACTGTTTCGTAATTTGTCCTCATTAATTATGTTAATTTATGCATAATTAAGCTAATTACGTTAATTATTGTGGATTTTTTTTTGTTAAGTTAATGACCCATCTTTTAGCTTTGAAATGGGACTATATTCAAGAAAAACCATTCATATCTTCAAAAGTTACACGCTAAATACAAAAACCCACCAAATCGTTGTAAAATTACTATACCCCCCCCCCCCCCCCCCCCCTTAATGTTTATTGTTATATTCACAATTTTATGTTTGTCACCTAGGCTACGTCAGCTGGTGGTTGGATAATGTTTGGTGCATTTATTTTGAAAGTGTTTAATTTATTAAAGTTAAAAATATAATAATAATACCACACGTGCTGAACATGTAACATTGATAGATGAACGCAAAGCATCTCCTCAAGATTTTGTTACCATGCCATGCCTACATCACAACCTAGATCATGTAGTGATCTGTGGCATTCGCCGATCGCCGGTTTAGTTTTTTACGTGGATTTTTTGAGTTATTGCCAATGAAAAACGGATATCCACTGATTCTGAATATCTTTGACTTTATTCTTATAAATACATTGATGGAAGTCATTAGCGGACATTTACATTTACTTTGAATAATACAACACCTGACTCATTCCTAAAATTGATGGAAGTCCAAGGACCATGTTCGGTTCGTATATTATGATGTATATACCTAATATGCGTATCACCATTCATCACCAAATTTTCGTAATTTAGGCCTACTGGTATTATCAAACCTACAACTTCTCCACTTCGACGTCGGTATAAAGTGTAGTGGTCATCCACTAACCCGTCAGAAATTGGAATGTTACCAAGTTGTACTAGCAGCCCGGATGAGGGACGATTTGGTGTTGAGCCTATGTGGTGAAATTGTATACCCTTTGATAAGATATTTTTTGATACCGGCTACCATAGAAACTCAGTTACCATAGCAACTCAGTTACCATAGTAACTCAGTTACCATAGCAACTCAGTTACCATAGTAACTCAGTTACCATAGCAACTCAGTTACCATAGTAACTCAGTTACCATAGCAACTCAGTTACCATAGTAACTCAGTTACCATAGCAACTCAGTTACCATAGTAACTCAGTTACCATAGCAACTCAGTTACCATAGCAACTCAGTTACCATAGCAACTCAGTTACCATTCAACTTCTAGCTGAGATTTAAAATGTACTACGTACTGTACTTACTTATAATTTTTTAAACTAATTTATAACTTTTTTTTATAAGTTAATATTAATATATTAAAAATACGTCAATTTCTGTTTGACATTCATTCACCACTGCACTATTTAAAGTAAGATAATGAATGTCACATACTTAATATATAATTCATATGCATATTGCATATGTATATTAATTATTCATATTATAGAAATATTCGAATAATTATCTTGTTAGTATAGATGGTTTGGGTAAAATCTGTATCCTTATTTTGTAGAATAATACCATGCTAGCGGCAGTGGTGACATGGTTTTGGTGTGGTGGAAATAATGTGGCGGATGCGCCAAGAGTCCGGTGCAGCAAACATTGTCTCTGTGTCGACATGGTGGTTTTGATGAGATACTGGGCTTGTGGTGTTACCAGCAAGAGTGTTATTATCGATAACCAAACAGCAACCGTAAACAGCTTCGTCTTCTATTAAGGCCATCGTAATACTACGTTGGCCTTCTTTCTACTGACTTGCGACTTCATATGGATTGACAACTCCATATATCTATGGAGTTAATAGCGCAAATTGAGCACAAACCCCATCTATGTATTTAGTTGGTTAAAAATAGTAATTTAAAAAATTAAGTGAAAGGAACAACGGTATACACTGGAGGCATTTTCTAACCAAACTGCATTGTGTCTAACTAACCTAACATAAACGAAACTGATTTTCATTTGCGATCAGTTGACCTGGAGATAAATTTTTTCATTATCTCATTTTCACTCATTCACCAATTCATCATTTTCACTATCTATAAGGGTTTCGTTCATGTTCGTGGAAATATTACCGTCTTTAATTATTAACTGCGTGAATAAATCGATCAGATTATATTTCGTCGGTTCGAAACAATCTTGAACCACCAAGCTGAACCTGTGGTCACCGTTCTTGAGATTTCTCAATATTAGTTCAGGAGTTACACGGTGACTTCCATTCCCTTTCTTTATGGCTGTTTAACATATTTTTTAATTTAAAAAAAAATTATTATTATTTATGCAAAAATTATGGCTGGCGTTGGAATCCATCATTATGGATGCCTGGCTGGCGCTCGGTAAATAGCCTCGAGAATAGTGAAAAAGTTCTTGTTTTTCCTTGTATTCTTAAATTGGTACTTGTTAATTGCTCAATTCTATAAAATAAAAGATAGAGCGACAAAGTGTTTCAAAATAAATTGAACTGTAGTAATTTACTGTATTGCTTCATTAGTTACTGCGATTTAAATTATTGTACTCTCTTCAACTCCTGATGCTGCCTTAATTAATGTTAAATACATTTTAGTTTTCTGGAATATTTATTACGTAATTAGAGAATCATTTAACAACACAAACCAACATTGGATATTGATTTTACAAAATCAAACATACAGAGGTGTTACCGGTCCGTATCAGCCTGCACATTAATTTCTTTGGCAGCCGGCCGATAAAATGAATGTGGGGATCAACCGTGGACATTCCTGCAACATCTGTTAAAATAAACAAGTCTTAATAATAATAATGGAGATTAATTAATTTAGGGTTTACTAGTAAAGTTAGAAGTTATATTTACCGGTATGTACTTTTACCTGGCGGCAAAACAGTATAGATTCAATATACAAGAATATATTGATTGCTGCGCCCTTTTAGGTCCCATATCTGGGATAGATCTTTTACAGAACACAAGCGAACACAGTAGAACACACCCGAACACAGTCGAAAATAGATAGAGCACAAAAAAATAACACCGGGTACCAACTTTTAGATAAAAATTAGCCACGCGTTGCTTTTCAATAAGAAAATTAACGAAATTATTGAATAAAATTGTCGCGAAATTAAATATTCATTTCTTATCAGATCAGGCCTAGCCTAAGCCGACAACTAATAATTTAACATATTAGTAGGCCTAAGTTAAGTGTGGTTAGCACCGGGACACAGATCCCTACCGGTACCTGCCAGGGTAGGTACCTAACCGGGACCCAGCTCATTATATTCCAGTGCAGCAGTAAGCAGGTACAGTAGGTACCGGTACCTATGTGGTACCGACGTGTTGTTCCGTACTTTATGTACAGTACGTACGGTAACGGGCCTAACTTCCAAATTCATATCCTCAGCAATCAGTCCCAGACCAAGCTATTCCAGTGCACTGGCAAACATGCCTGTTAGCTAACCCGCTATTACTATATATGTGACAGGTTCGGTACCCGGTAGTCTTCCCTACATTGTTTGTTATACAGTACAGCAGTACACAACAAATGATACCATCAGGCCTGACCTGGTAAGACATTAATATTTAATTTCGCGACAAGTTTATTCAATAATTTTAGGGAATTTACTTAATAGAAAAGCAACGCGTGGCTAATTTAATCTCAAAGTTGGTACCTGCCTGGTGTTATTTTTTTGTGCTCTTTCTATTTTCGACTGTGTTCGATTGTGTTCGGCAGTTTTTGGAGTGTGTTCGGGTGTGTTCTTGTGTGATCGGTTGTGTTCTGTAAAAAGAACTATCCCCATATCTGTCTTCCATTTAGTTATTTCACCACCACGATGGACTGTTAGTTAGCCATACCAATTAACAACTCGCGAAATAATAAATCTAACACGTTGTTTATTTAGGGTGATGCTTTGTTTTACAAGTGAGACATAGAATGACTCATTTGTAATGTTAACATCTTAATGTGTGCTTCTACTAAATAAAGTGGAGAGGGCTGCTAAGGAGGTTGGATTGCATATAAATGCTACAAAGACCGAATTCATGACTTTTAATATTGATGGAAACTTGACAGCCATTGATAATAATCAACTAAGGAAGGTCGATGACTTCCAGTACCTTGGATCATGGATAGAGAGTAGCAAAAAGGACATAGAAGTTAGGAAAGCAAAGGCTTGGGTGCTCTATCAAAAATGGATACCATCTGGAAATCAGATCTCTCCAGGCACCTGAAGACTAAGTTCTTTCGAGCCACAGTGGAAAGTGTATTTTTATACGGGGGTGAGACCTGGACACTGACTAAATCACTTGAACAACGAATTGATGGTTGCTACACAAGACTACTAAGGGCAGCCCTAAACATCAGCTGGAGACAACACATGACAAACGCCGAACTTTATGGTACAATACCACCTGTATCAACCACCCTCCGTGAACGCAGATTAAGATTCAGTGGGCACTGCTGGCGAAGTAAAGACGAGGTCATATCAGATCTACTTTTCTGGCAACCAACTCATGGAAAGCGTAGTCGTGGACGACCGGCCATAACATATATAGATCAACTTGAAAGGGATACTGAACTTAGGAGAAACGAAATTGCGACAACTATGGAGAATCGGGAAGCCTGGAAGGATCTCATTTCCACTGTCCGAGCTCGCTCGACCTAGTAGTAGTAGTAGTATAATAGTAATAGTAATAGTGCTGTTAATTACTGTATGATTATGAGTTCCATATTGATAGTAATTTTAGCAACGTGGCTGCACGTTTGGAAATAAATGTGCGAATAGAACGTACAGTATTGAGACCATCTTCATAATTATTGAATTTGTTTAATCCTGGTATTTTTTGCGACAGTAGGATAAAAATCATGTAAATAATTACAAAGAAATATAAATTCTAAGCAAGCATCTTCTTACCTTACATAATGGAAAGACAACATGACGCCTAAAACGTTATTGATTCTGCGGTTACCACCGCCAGCAGTGCAGGTACCGGTACTCATCGCAGGCTCTATCGATCGCAGCCCATATTCCTGAAATCTATCAGGCTTCCCATTAACAGCGACTCGTAAATTAACGTATAAGGTCCTATACTATCCATTTTTATCATTTCAATCGTTGATATATTGGGGCGGTCCCAATCAATAAGGTTCATTGGGTAGCACAATTTTAGTGGGTTTTTATGAATGATAGGGTATGTATGCTTATTTGATAGATTAGAAATAAAATATTATCAGTGATGTTTATCCCAGGGCCTCACCGTTGTTATTGTGTTATAAGTTTCGTATGTTGTAGTTACGATCCACTATTGCAATAGTAATTATATTAATAATCTAAATAAATGTAGTATATCTGGTATAGGCCCATTATATTCTGTAAGTTTGAGTACGGAGGTCGGGCAACCGATCGGTTTGTGCGAAGGTGGCTTGGTCTCATACCAACGTAAACGTAGTGCACACGGCCAGTTTGTTTTCACAAGATCCAAACTGCGCCAGTCGCTCCCATCTCTGAAACACCCAAATATTCTTGCATGTAACATCGTGTATTTATTATCTTGTCCCCCTTGTTAACAGATAGGGGGGGGGGGGGGGGGGGGGGGGGGGACTGGACGCAATAAAAATTAATCCCTCTCCTGGGGAAATTCGACGGAAATAACAGATAATTACTCTCAAAAATAAAACTGTAACCTGTTCAATTGTGTTTAGTTTATTATTTTGGTTAAAATACCGTTCTTCTGTAACCTGTTCCTTTCCCTAAATTGAGAATTTAACATTGAGGCGGGATATTAATTCGCCAAGGCGGGTTTTGCGTCCAGTTCACCCCCCCCCCCCTGTCACCTTGTTAAGGGGATATGTTGGACACACTATCCAATACCTTTTTGACGCGTTAGACAGCACCAGGATGGGACTGCTAAAGATGGTAGTGAACAAGGGAAAACTGTTGTCTGTTGCACCCATTGTTGCCTGTTCTGCGAAAGCTTGAAATGTATTATATTCGCACTGACCGGCCCGGCCCACATTATCAACAAGCAGTACTACTAGGATTGGCATGCTGCATTATGCGCCGCCAGGACTCCCTAACACCCATGACATTTGCTAGATCATCCGCATCTTCAAGACCAGTAGTGTCCTTTAAGATGCGTCTCAAGAATGTCATGGGCTGTCCACCATGGTTATTCACTCCATGAGGCCGCAAGATTATGCACTGGCTGGTCTTCTCGGCGAAAGCAATGTCCTGCAAAGCGGAGGCGATTTTGTTCTAATGTCAAGCTTGGGCGAACCAATGAGACACCTCCAACGTTATATAGTGTCTGGTTGGAGATGTGTGCATTGTACTTGGCACAATGAACCCGGCGTAGCATTCTTGTGAATGTGCCATCCAGAGATTTGGTGTCCTCAGCAGTTAGAGCCCAGCATGGACTCCCATAGAGGAGTACTGGAACTACTGATGCTCTAAATAATCGGACCTTAAGTTTCCGATTAATTCTCGGTGACCTCCAAATCCAGGAAAGCCTATTCAAGGCTGCCCATGCCTTTCCCTTACGTATTCGATGGTTCTCACCTGAGTTCCGGGTCCATGATCCCAGGTAACAGAAGTCCTCCACATGCTCAAGCATATCACCCTTTGAGCTTATGCTCATCCGGTCAGAGACTTGCTGAGGACTTTCAAAGAGTTGGGCTCCTTCTAGTGATTCTGAGAGTACAGATTCTGAGTCATCAGCAAAGTCTAGATCAGTTAGGTACTTGGCCTCGACTTCGGAGCCAGTAGGTGGAGTTATCATCACCCCATCTTCATTATGATGATCTAAGGACATGCGTAGAACAGCGAAACAAGCAACAAGATCAAGATCAAGAAGTAGAAACGTGATTAGCGCAAGTTTGTGGTGCTGCTTCCCAGTGGATAGTTACTGGTATCTCTTTTTCATTACCCGTTCCTTCTCCCTTTGGGACTCCACACTCTAAATTTCATTTCTTGGCTTGGCTTCCTGAGAATGCCTTCCTTCCTGACTGGTGACGCGAAACCTACCGTTCAGCTGACTGCCGTCAGCTAATCACTGACTGCATGCAACCGTCTAGGTCCAGTTGCTTTTTATTTTTTTTACATACTTTGGCCCTTCCTTGCATACCTACCGCTAAGGTTTTTTTCTTAACTTGCTTGACAATTAAAAAATAATATAATTATCAATTCATATTAAATGTTTCTTCAAGTTCAATATATTAGTAGTATAGTACTTTATAAAATGATAATATGGTGGTATTATATGCATATTGTTAGGGTGTAATACAATTTTCATTGTTTCATTCATAAATGAAACAATATCACAATATTATTGCACTTAATAAAAGCAAACACAATTAGACACAAAATAATAATATATGCTTGCGGTGCTACTGTAACATTACCTAAATCAAATGTGCTGTCAATGAATATCTATATATTATCTATCTAGCAACGGTTGTGATGGTAACTGCGACTGGAAACAAGTTCAATGAACACACTGTGTAGGTGTACAATACAGCGGGAGTATGTTGAAACAGTACTATCATAGTCATAGAATGCTTAGGTCGCTGGTTGCTATGATAGAATACAGTAGTTCCCTTAGCAACGGTTGCCATATTAACTGTGACCCGAATTCAAGTTCAATACGCGATATACCGAGGGAATATGTTGATACTGAGATCGTATCATGCATGAGTTGGTGTTCGCTAAGGCGTGAACCAAAGATTACTGCCCCTAGCAACGGTTGCCAGGGTTACAGTGATTTGAGAATGAGCTCATCGATTTCGCAATCATTGGTTTAGTCAAGTTTGGGGTAAATCCTGTAACCATTGTGTGTTTAAAACATGTCAGCTGCACATCGGTAGCCATGGTAACACGATTTATGAGAAATGCTCAAGGTTGTAGAGGCGACACCCTCCTAAATATTGTTTAGTATGGTCTAATGAGTACTAAACCGATGCAACATTTTATGGGTATAAAAAATCACGGTTCACCAAAATCGATGCATTTTGCTGCCGGACTATGGTCTATTCAAAGAGAAATGGGTAAAATGATAATTTGGAAAATGAAGTCCACCATTATCCGGAAATTACGGATATTTGCAGACATTTTGTAAAAATTAATAATAATGCAATAATAATAACAATAATGCTCTACATTTAACATAAAAACCCCTAACAAATATAATAATTTTAATTTTTGATTCCTCATATTTTCAAAAGTATTGATATATATTTTCGAATTCGATACATTAAAAGTATGAGATCTCACTGACCAATTGGGTTATTACATAATTCAATGCGGAAGCTACGCTTATTACGTGTCTGTTTGTGTGTTTGTTTGTACACACAACTTCTCGCATTTAATGTTGTTGGAATTGGATGAAACTTTGATGATAGGTTCAATTTCGGACATAGTTGTGTATGCAAGGTTTTGGTTGCGAGGGACCTGTTGGTTGCCTAGCAACAGTGAAATTAATTCTAGAATGACCGATCATAACCGTAGAATTCACTCAATCAAAATTCTCAATCAAAACCCCATAGGGAGCACCTATTGGACATGCTTTCTGCAAAATTTCGCTTTATTTCGTTTAGAATTGTAGGAGAAGATACATTTCTAACGAACAGTGTTTTTTTTAACATAGGCCCTACAATATTATACTATATACTATTATCATATGGGCTAGCCAAACCCAGAATATCGTTTAATATGTAATATGTAATATGAAATAATGTAATATCGTTTAAATGTTTTAACTGTATACGGAGAATTGGACATCCCGCGGCCCATGTGAAGAATACCACCAACTTTCTGCCGTTATATTTCACTTTGCAGTTACCCCCATGTGAAGATTACCAGGTTTTCACAAAAAACACAGGTTACAGAAGGGCTGAATCTAACCAAAACAATAAACGAATTAGTATATGTACAGGTTATAAGACAGAAATAAGCCGCCCATGTGAAGAATACCAGGATTTCACTTTTCGGTCGACTTTTTATTGGAATTTTATATATGAAGATTTTTTATTTTTTTTAATTTATCTTTATTAAGTGTTTTATAGCGCTTATTTCTGTCTTATAACCTGTACATATACTAATGCGTTTATTGTTTTGGTTAGATTCAGCCCTTCTGTAACCTGTGGTTTTCGTGAAAACCTGGTATTCTTCACATGGGGGTAACTGCAAAGTGAAATATAACGGCAGAAAGTCTGGTATTCTTCACATGGGCCAAATAAGCGCTATAAAACACTTAATAAAGATAAATTAAAAAAAAATCTTCATATATAAAATTCCAATAGAAAGTCGACCGAAAAGTGAAATCCTTGTACTCTTCACATGGGCGCATTTTTCAACTAACTCTCCTAATGTCTCTACAAATGTTACAAAACAAATTTCAAAGATAGATCTAGATTGGCCTCCCTGCTTTTTACCGAGGAGTCTGAATTTATATATTTATTCATTAGCTTCATTCTTTAGTTACAAAGCGTTTAAAAAAGATGTCTCAATCGATATTGTGCCTGTCTCACCGCGGTTAACCAACGACTTCTAGAACACATAGTATATATTCTAGAATATATAACCAAGGACTTCTAGAACATAGTATATATTCTAGAATAAATACTATATATTAATATATAAAATAATTAAATTAAAAAAAATAATATAGATGTTAATATATACTATGTTCTAGAAGTCCTTGGTTATTTTATATATTCTAGAATATACACTATGCTCTAGAAGTCCTTGGTTATATATTCTAGAACATCTACTATGTTCCAGAAGTCCTTGGTTATATATTCTAGAATATATACTATGTTCTAGAAGTCCTTGGTTTTATATTCTAGAATATATACTATGTTCTAGAAGTCGTTGGTTATATATTCTAGAATATATACTCTGTTCTAGAACTCCTTGGGTTAACCTTATAGTGAGTATAGTGATTACCATTGTGAGACTTTAGTACGTTCAGACTATATTTTTCGGATCATATATTTTGAGATATACAGTATAGACAAAAGAATAGCAGTTACAAAACCGGATCTAGAACAACCAAATCGCAATGATTTATAAAACTAAAACTATATTGAGTGAAAAATTTATAAGTAGTAGGAGGTAAATAAAATAGGGGAAAAATAAAGGAGAAAAATAAGGAGTAAATTCTGTAGGGTAATTTTTTCATTTTTCATATTTAATCGGGGAAAAATAATGAAAATGTCAATAAATGAAAGATGAAAGAAAATTTGTGAAAAATTTTTTTTTATATAAATCATCAGATTTCAATACTGTAAGAAAATCGTGTCTGTTTGTTTGTCTGTTTGTCACACAAAAGGCTCCGAAACTATCCGGTCAATTATGTTGTTTTTACCCCCCTATAGTGTATGGTCTGAATGGTATAAAGCAGAAAAATACAGGCATTAGTTTGAAATAAACAAAAGTGCCATAGACGCAATGGTAAAATAACACCAATAATAGCTGGTGGTCATGATGAAAAATGGTTTATGTAATGGATTTCTACACAGGCTTAGTATAAATCGGTGAGGTTATTTGTTAAGATTATTGTACTTAGTACACCCATTCTGTTTGCTTAGGCCTTACTGTAGCATTAGTGTGTGTTAAATATTTTATACAGCTGATAGCCTTCTCAGTCAAGGTATGGGCGAATGTGAATTTATTACTATTTACAGGTGAATGAATTTTAGTAATAATGTAGGCCTACAACTGTAGTACTACAATAATTGGTGTATAGATTGAATCTGAAGATAGAAGATTTACATCCCGCGTGCTTGCAGGCCACTAGTTAATTTAAAATTTCAAAAATTTCACGTTCATTGTAGGTAATGAATGGTGGTTATATATAATTTTTTATTATTTAATATTTAAGAATAAACTAAAGAATACATACAGTAGAAAAATATATATTGATACAAGTTTATATATTTGGACCAAATAAAATAATTATATTTAAATCACATCTGGAACTTTCTCATCTAATATTTTCTATAGTAATACTATCGGTAATACTACATACATCCTATTATACCTTTGCTATTTTACTGACTTAAACCCCCAGGGATCTGTTTTTACAACATCCATATTGATGGTTCTCCCAGTCGTGAAAATTTCAGCCACAGCGCTAACAATGGGGTCGAAGTTTAGACTCGCCACACCGCAAACCCTCCCATTAACACCGTAGAATGCGACAAACTTTTCTCCGCTTGCCTGATTCGGGTGCAGGACGATACTGTCGTAGTGGGCATTGTACCCAGCGAACCTGAGTGAACGCCCCAGAAATACAGTCCAGAAAAATGGGACAGTGCGGAGCGGTTTCTCTCTGCCGATCAAGTTGAGAGCGGCTGCTCTTCCGTGGGCCTTGGCGAGTTGCCAATGACCGATGTTTACGAGTTTGTTCTGATGAGGAGCATCAGGACAAGCGAGTGGGAAACTTACGATGTCCCCGCCTGCAAACACCCCCGGTACGCTGGTACACATGAATCGATCCACCTGGACGTCGCCTTTGGGGCCCATGAGCACTGTTCCCTCGCCAGTGGCGGTGCGAAGAAATCCGGTGCAAGGAATAGCACCAATTCCCACAACCACCACATCTGCTAGCAAAACTTCCCCATTGCTTAAAACGACAGACTCTACAGTGTTGCTACTATTACCTGTTACCTCAACAACAGTGGTGTTTGTTAATATATTAACTGATGATTTTGTAGTAATAATATTCCTCACCAAACGACCAACTTCGATCCCCAGGTTGGATGAAAATGGTACCTCCCCTCTACAAACTAAAGAAACACTTTCAGTTTTATCTGCCAGGTAACAAGCCACTTCTAAGGCTATAAATGATGATCCAATCACAACGACTTTTTTCTTGGAGCTCATCCGCGCTATATGATTGGCTTGTGTGGGATTCCTGAGATACAGTACGCCATCAAGCGTAGCTCCAGGGATATCGAGTTCCACAGGTTTACTACCAGTTGCAATGAATAGCTTAGAATAAGTTTGTTTACTTCCATCACTGAAATTCACAATACGTTCGTTGAAGTTAACATGTGTTGCCTCTTTACCCATGAGTACGGTAATATCGCGCAAAGAATAAAACGACATTAATCGGAGTTGTAAATCTCGGTCTGTGAGATGCATCGCCTTGCTCACTTTGGGTCTATCATATGGCAGTACGTGTTCCATTGTTGCCATGACGACACGCCCGGTGTAGCCTTCGTACCGAACGGTCTCCGCGCACACAGCGGCGGCCGCCCCACCCCCCAAGATCAGTAGAGTTTCCCTGTTCGTCTCTCCGGACAACGTCGCCGCATCGCGAACGCGTTTCTCGCCGTATTTCCTGGAACCGCGGAGCACCAACTCGTTGCCCAGGACGACCAGCTCGTAGCGATGTAGACAATCGAGTCCAGGGTAGTCCTCGATGTCTCCGGTAGATATATCGAAGACGGCTCCGTGCCACGGACATCGGATTCTCCCATTCTCTCCCAACACTCCCTTCACCAGAGGCGCACCGTAGTGTGTGCACTTGCCACCGATCGCGTGGAATTTCCCTCCCTGTTTTGCTATTAAAACAATCTTACCTTCTACGTTAACTTCCTTCATACCCCATTCGTCGATATCAGTAACCTGACACACAACACTTTCAAATGAATCTGAAGCCATTATATTATTTATTTCACTCCTACAAACATATATAAATTTTGAAAATTATAATAAATTTAAATTTTCTTTAAAATATTCCCTTTATTGTACTCAAAAGTGCGGACAATAAAGACTTTAATGTCCGCAATTGCGAAAAATAAAGTCAATCTTGAAAAAATGCGGATAATATAATATTAATTTAATTAATTATGTTGGTAATAAATTTAGCATTACAATGTTTAATAAACTTTTATTTTGCTAATATAATAATCGACTTTTTGGTTTATTAGTAGTTATTGGTAGTTATTTTTGCCATCCTTGTACTGTAATCCGCATTTTCGAGGAAAGTAAAAGCATATGTTTTTCGAATCGAGATAATGCTTTTACAAATTAAAGGATTATAAAGTCCGACGAAAAAAGTTCGTTCTTTTTGTAAAATATATTGATTTCTTCAAAATATTCACTTTTGAATTAGAAGTTCAACGTAACAAAGTTATCGCAAATTTGAGGTGAATTTTGTATCAATTTCTAACATTTCTAACTAAATAATACAAGCTAATGTTTGTATACTAGCTATATACTATACATTGTGAGGGAATAATATGATCTTAGGTACTGGTTATAGGTACTATACTGTGTTATAGGTACACCCTCCATCAAAATTGTTATACAAGTTAGTTTTTGTTATTTATTTTGATGAATATAATATTCTAATTAAATAATACGGCATTGGTACACCTTAGGTACCGGTACCCATAGTTTGACAAATTTTTTATATGAAAAAGGCTTTTGATATATTATTATCTACTTCATAGGACCTAAGTTCGTTCTGTGTGCTGGTGCTGGGTAGATAGTGACCGGTACTGCAGCATATAGGCATATAGCCTACATACATTACTACATTTACATGGATCTAGGCAGGATAGCCTACATACATGACTACATGTACAGGACTGCAGGATGAGACTGGTGACGGTGTAGGTTGTGATACTGTATACGACAGCCAGTGCTCTATCTATAAAAGACAGTAATATATATCAAGGAAGTTA
>JAUCBJ010006408.1:0-43905 GCA_032718475.1 Nemertoderma westbladi | reverse complement strand
ATGAAATGGGAAGATTCTCTACCGGCCATCGAGAACTTTATAATTTCCCGTGCATATTTTGGTCATGTTCTTCCTACGTATTCCTATCAACTCCATGTGTTTGGAGACGCCAGCGACATGGGAATAGGTATAGTAGCATATCTGCGAGTCGAAACTCCGGATGGAATCAAAGTCGCCTTGGTTACCTCTAAGGCATTGATTAACAACAAGTTAAAGGTTCCTCGAGCGGAGTTAAAGGCGGCTTTATACGCTACAGCCATCGGCCGGAACGTAACAGAACAAATCGACTATCCACTGGAGAAAACGGTTTATTGGACCGACGCTTTACTCGTGTTGGAGTATCTAACCAATGAAGTCTGTCAGTTCAGCGTTTTTGTTACTAACAGGGTAGCTATTATTCTTAGTCGCACAAAGATAGATCAATGGAGACATTGCCCTGGTACGATTAATCCAGCCGATATCGCCTCCAGGGGAGCAACTCCACAGGAACTGATAGATACTCCAGATTGGTTGGGTGGACCCGACTTCCTGAGCAAGGAAGAGGATGAATGGCCTCCTCACCTTACTACGGCGGAGATTAGACAAGCCAAGGGAGCGGAGACAGTCAAACCTAAAACCCGGGCGAGTAAATCGAAGTTATTTAAACCGACGATCGATCTATCTGTATTACATACTTCCGGGAATGATGCTTCGGATCCACAATCCCTCGCCACAAATAAGTCTGTTGTGGAAATTAGAGATAGAGATTGGAAATCTGGAATACCAGACGTCTCGCAAGGAATCTCACCCCTGCTGCAGAGAGCAATGCATCACTACAGTTCCTGGAATCGGCTCTGTAAAGCCGTCACATATTTAAGGCGATGTTTTCATCATCACTACTCCAGGACGAAGACCACTAGTGATACCGCTCCATTGACATCTGCACAAGTTCATGTTATTAAAAATTTACCCAAATATAAGACATCTGACCGGTTTCTCAAGGAGAAAATTAGTTACCAGGAGCATGAAGAAACCAATAAGCAGATACTGAGACTCCTGCAATGCTATGAGGATTCCGATAAGTATTTCCTGTTGTTGAGAAATCCGCAGATGCGCTTACGGGATCGCTTCTCTAGCACAATGATAGATGGGTTAATACGTGTTGGAGGAAGGCTCACCAATGCGCCATTATCCTTTGACACTAAATTCCCCATACTCATTAGAAATCTTGAAGTACAAATCAAGATGATTGTAGATGTTCACAGCAAACTTTATCATGCTGGTAGAGAACGAGTTCTTAGCGAAATTCGAACTCGCTATTATTTTGATAAACCCCGTAGAGCTCTGAACCAAGTTCTTAGGAACTGCATACCCTGTAGGAAAGCATTCAGTAGGCCTTTAACACAGCGAGAGGCAGAATTACCTAGGGAACGAGTAAGCTTCTATGAACCACCTTTTACTAATACTGGTGTAGATTTATTTGGCCCTATTGAAGTATATCGTGCTAGGACTATAGTCAAGAGATGGTGTGTCATCTTCGTATGCATGACTTGTAGAGCCATCCATCTCGATATGGTGAACGATCTATCTACCAACAGCTTCGTCTTAAGTTTACGCCGACAGATCGCTCGCTTCGGGACGAGTAATACCATGAGATCGGATAAGGGAACGAACTTCATTGGTGCCAACAACGAAATACAGGCTTACGTGAAGGACTGGAACCAAAGACAGGTGGACGATCAGCTAAGGATAACAGCGTCTAGCTGGACCTTCAACGCCGCCGACGCCCCTTGGTGGGGAGGAAGTTGGGAGAGATTAATTAGAAGTGTCAAGACCGCATTTCACTTTATAGTGCCATGCCGCGCGTATCTCACCGACGAACTTTTGCGGACATTAATGGAGGAAATAGCTGCCTATCTCAACGAGAGACCGCTTATGCCAGTCTCATCGAGTCCCGATTCCCTGGAAGCGCTAACACCCGCGCACTTCCTACTGAAGAAACCTGTAGCCATGCTCCCACGATCGGAGATTGCCGACGGAGACGAATACTGCCGTCGAACTTGGCAACTTATGCAGTTGCTATCCCGTCGTTTCGCTGACCATTTCGAGAAACATTATCTGCCCACGCTACAACTTCGAACTAAGTGGTTTGCGCAGCAAGAAAACGTCAGCGCCGGAGATATGGTGCTTATTGTAGATCCAGACCTCCCACGTAAACGGTGGCAGACAGGTCGTATCATCGAGACTCACATCTCGGATGATGGTTTAGTACGCTCGGTAGAACTCGTCGTCATGCGGCGTAACTTCAAGAAGCCAGGCATAATCTTTGAGACGCAACAACTCAACCGCCCAGTTGGTCGTTTATGTTTACTGGAAAGAGACAGAGAACTCTCCGGAAACTATGGAAGGCAAGACACTCTTCCCACGACCACCTCCCTAATTCCTCAAACATCTAGGGACTCCCCAACGTGATACGTCTGGAGTGGGTGTATGACTATATTATTTTATCTATTTTATTATATTTTATATGTGAACATTATTATGTACTTTATTATAATCGTTTTTATTCAATTTTATTTAGTAGAAGGTTATTTTAGATTATTTAGTAGGTTAGTGCAATATATTAGTGTTTATTACGTAATTACATATATATAATATATATTTAGTGTGACGGCGAGAAATAATTTTTCTCTTTCCTTACTGTCCGTATCATATTATAAATACGTGACTACAGTAAGATGAAATGTCCGTACTTATTAAAGTACAATAAAGCCACTACTATATTTAAGTATTATTGGTAGGCAGAGTATTAGGAATGCAAAGTTCAGATCCTCGTGTCTCGGCTAAACCAAGCTCTGGGTAGACCTTGGAAACGACTTGCCTCTTCACACTGACATTGCTTCGTGCGATATTGCTCTTCTACCTTATATTAAATAATACATATAGTAGCGTGATGTCCATATAACAGTAGCGTAAAACGCAAATAAATCTGTTAAACCTTTTGACCATCTGTAATTCTAGTCGATTAAGATATCGCGGCACCCACCGATATACTTGAAAGACAAATTCTAGAATCAGTGGTTAACGTCCCCAGACAAGTTCTGGAATAAATCGGTGCCCATCTTAAATATTAATTTAATATTTATTAAAATCTGTAAAATTCAGATCCTTTAAAATTTCTAGTCAATTAAGATATCGCAGCACTTACAGATACTCTTAAAAGACAATTTTCATAGAATTAAGGATCCTATGTCCCCAGACCTGCTCTGGAATCAAATTGTGTCAATTGTACTATCAAATAATAAAATTCACGGGAATAAATTTAAATTCATATTTTAAATGAATTTCATAAATTGTCATTTTGTGCAATTTATAACATTCCCAAAATTCCATTAATTAATAGATCATGGGAGCGGAGATTCATCCTATTGAGTGTATTAGAGTGCGAGAATCTCCAACATATAGTCAATAGCCGATAAAATTAATAAAATCATGTATAAAGAGGATATTGACAATTAAAGAATTACTATTAAATAGCATTCCAGATCTGTATGCATGAGAATTACCCTAATTCTACCGCTAGCTTTCCATAATGTCACCATAGCAACACCCACGCTAGAATTAGAAGCAAGTTAAAGGAACAATAGAAAGCTTGTCACATTGCATAGCATAGAGAATACATAGCACACTGTTAGTATCCAAGGATACACAGTAATAACGTGACATTCTGGAAGGCACTGACTAACGGACAAATGGCCTGTATGTGTACAATTGGTGACAGTTGTGTGGAATTTGTGCGTTTATAGGTGAATGTTACTGCTAAAGTATGTTTACAGTAGCTAGTCGCAATTGTGAAAGTAGCCCAACTCTCCTATAGAAAGAACCTAAAGTGGATTCAAGCCTTTGGGACGGACAGTGGAGTGACTTGTGCCGGTTATCGTTGTCGTGCTGTTGCTACATGTTGGCGTAAACACCGCGACGACGGTACATCGGCGCTGAGAATCCCACTGTCCGGGGGCAAAGAGAGGTAGGCAGCGACGTCCGCTCGCCTAAACATAAACTCATTTCGATATTAATAAACTCAGATAGCAGATATGACGGAGTTGATAGAAGATGATCTTGGTATCAGGGAGCGATATACTCTACCTTTACAAGCATTTGTGGATAGCTTGATACGCGGTGAAACCGATCCAACCATTACGGAGGACGATGGTCGTTATATCGAACCGCCGATGTCCCAAGAGCAACTTACGCGTGAATTGGACTATCGAAAATTCACCGCTCGCTATACGCATCGTAATAGTACGTATATGGACTTCCTAACTACCGGCCATCCTATCGATTTACATGATACGGACGATGTAGACACCGAAAGGGAAATGGTTCTATTTAAATATCATACCCAGCGGAGTCGTAACGATAAACCGAGAATAGATCACGAAAATTCTATTCGTAACAGACTGGGAAGACGAACCAATATGCCTAGAATCTGAGGAGATTCAGCCTATCGCGCCCGGAACAGCGACAACGATTACATCCTAGAATGGTATCAAGGTCCACAGTGTCTCACTGCGTACGATTATCGCCATGCCAACTATGTTTCTCGGCAACGTTGTCGGTTATGCGCATCGAGAGACCATGTTACGCCCATGGACACAAACGTCCGCTGTTCCTATTTCCACGAACAACCGGCGATGGAAATTTATTGTGCGTATTGCAGACTCAATAACTTGCACATTTTTGCGGTTTGCCCTCAATTTATGACTCAATGTCACCATCGTCAACTAAAGGGACACGCCAGTTTCGATTGCCCTTTTAATCACGATTTGGAAAGCGTAGATGAAATGATCACACTACGTTACATCAGAGCTTGGGAAGCGAACACTGATTTACATTGTGATTCGCGCCATCGCTATTATCCCGGACGCGCTTACGAAGGAGTTTATGCGTTCCATCCTTATCTATTCGCTTCGGTCGAACAGAAATCACGCATATCGAGTTACGAGCTACTGAAGCGCGTCGGAGAATGTATTTCAACCAAATTCGTACGCAAATTTCTCAGGAGTGTTAATCCTAGCGACCTTCATTCCTATAACTTAATCAATTATATCCGTCAGGATCCGGACTATGGAGACTTATTTGTTAACTCACACCCCGAGTTACAGGAAGTATATCGACGGCCTTACGAATACCGAGCCTGCGAACGCGAGTTGGAAAGAACCATTAAACCCCGGAGGTTTCTAACTGCCTATGGTCCACCCACGGCTCTCGTTCAGACCACTCGTAAAGGACCCGTAAGAGCGGCTGTCTTAAAACGAGCTCTCAAAGCCGTTAGACCCCTCTCCCCCGACGTTGATGTCAATCAACCCGGTACTTCGACTGGCGGATACACCGACCATAATCCTACACCCTCTGATGCAATCATATTGCACCCTTCACCCAGGAGTTATAGCCCTCCTTGTAAAGTGGCTCGCCCCAAAGAGAAAAAGACTCTGGCTAGCTTTAAAAAACTGCGTAAACGCCGTCCGCGCAAGAAAGACTAACTGTTTAGAGTATTTACATATATTAGAAACTGTGATTTTTGTATATTTATAAACTTGAATCCCATTTTCTGGGAGCGGTGTAAAAGCTTTTGCGGATATACTCAGTCCCCCTCGCCCGCAAGGTACCGTTATAGGTGTTTTAACGGACATAAAAGTCATTCTTCGATATGTGTGCTTTGGTGGACATGGTAAGGCAAAAAACCCGCAATGCGTAAAATACCCTGGCACAGCTTAGCCTTGATGATTCAGATTACGACATCTAACAGCTGGTTGCTGACATGGAAACGGCCATTGGACACATGGTTCTTTGTTTAGCTTAACAGCCAATCAGAGCGATTTTTTCTGTCGATGTGGAGATATTTGGCCGATCGTGCTAGGAGTGTTCAGTCTTACTGTTTTTCTTGATACTGTTGTGTTGTTTCTATCTAGGCCAGGAACACCGGCTCTAGAGTCAATTCGTTTCAGACTTTAGAAGAAACATTAGTAGGCTTAAATTATAGAGCGTATAACTGTTATCAGTGCAACTCAGTTCAGTCTTACATTATCGGTTCAACATACATTATTATACTGCTATTTACTGTTGTCATATTTTGTATCAGTTGGTTGAATATTATTTGGAGAACATCTATAAAGAACCCAAATTTCCCAATTTTCTTGATACACTACAGGTTAGAGAGACGGGTTACATATAGCGATTGCGACTTATATTATTGTGGTTTGTATTGAATTTAATGCTATTTGATAAGCACTACATGAGTCAGTTGCTGTTCTCTTTATATATGATAAAATTCATTGACGGTCGGCAAATAAGTGAGCAGTATTGTGTGTTACCGGTAGTGTGCCTGATTGTGGCTGATAACTAAGCATTTCCTAAAGAATGCGCCTCATACGTGAATCATAAGCCTTACCGATTTACTGTTGTGTTTAGTACAAGTCATATCTCTGTTTACCTAGATAGAGCGCCACGTCCTAAAGGAACTGTTAATATTTCCCGAAAGTGAATAATATTAGTCAGAAATTATTTATTAACGATCAATCGAATAATACAGTAAGCTTACACTGCAATAATAATCTAAGCCCTCAGAATCCAGTCTCCCGGGTATATCCAGCGGGTGAATGGACGCGCACTAGGCTGGCTTCTGCTAATGTTGTGTTTATTGGTATTAAATATTTGTCAATTTCTAAAGTCTATTTATAAACCAAAAGACATATAAATTTTGGCAGGTTAAACTGCTAAAGGTCTTCAAAAGCGCGTACAATAACAGTTATTGACTTTATTGCAGTAAGCAATAAAGTTGAAAGTACCGGTCGACCGGTAAACCTGAACCGGTACTGCTGTAGGTCCGTAGGCCCAACTGCCAGAATCGGTACTGCTGTAGGTCCGTAGGCCCAACTGCCAGAATCGGTACTGCTGTAGGTCTGTAGGCCCAACTGTCCTAACCGGTACTTCCAGTATAAGTACATTAGTATTATTCGATTTGATTATTGTATACCGGTAGGTCTCGATATTAAATCGGGGACGCCTGGTTTTTATTGGGATTTTACTTAGGTCTATTTCTGTCAGTTTTATTTCCTAGTAAGTTAATATTGAGCTGAAGACGTGTAAGTCTGCTCAGATTGTTCAGATAACTGTAGGCCGGACTGTTGTCGGATTGTTGTTGGGTTTGGAGAGATTACGGCGTGTGTGGAGTTTGTCTGATAAAGTGCCAGTTAGTAAGTTGGGGCAGCCATAGCTGTAAGGTCAATCCCCTCTTAAAGAATAAGTCGTACTACCGTGTTAGAACGCATACTAACTAACCATTTTGGAATCTGCACATACTGTAGTTTATTTAGGCTTGACAGTATTCTGCCAGTGTTTTGGCCTGTGTTTGTTTGTGTGGTCTGTTCAGGTACCGTAATAGTTATTACTCAGATATTTTGTAGGCTGGATTGTTGTCTAGATATTATTAGGTCTGAAGAGATTGCTGCGTGTGTAGAGTTTGTCTGATAAAGTGCCAGTTAGTAAGTTGGGGCAGCCATAGCTGTAAGGTCAATCCCCTCTTAAAGAATAAGTCGTACTACCGTGTTAGAACGCATACTAACTAACCATTTCGGAATCTGCACATACTGTAGTTTATTTAGGCTTGGTGGTAGTCTGCCAGCGTTTGGTTTGTATTTTGTTTGAGTATTCTGTACGGGTAGCGTAATATTTATTATTCAGAGTTTATGCGATTATTCGCAACATTCATGTCCCCAAGTTTATTCCTACAGTAATTGTGTTTGTTACACATACCGTTATAGTTAAATTAACCCCGGTACTACACGGGCTGCTTGGCGTAGGAAAAGACTGGTGACTTTGTGCTTCGGTCACTCCAGCAGATGCCGTGGTTCTTTTAACTGTTCAAGTATATTTAACTACTGATTATTTGTTGTACCAGTACTTGTACCTAATTTAGGGTTTAGTGTACAGTGCTTTCCGAAAGTAATTAGTGTGTAGGCAGTATATTTGTGTTGTAAAGTGGTTAATAGGCACGTTGGATCTGGTAGTCCGCGGTAATTAACTTCTAGGTAGGAACACTCCGTGATACATAACGTAGTACCTATAGCGATACGGCTATAGGTCGTCAGGCGGTGGTATTTTCCTATCTGGACAGTGCAACATATTTACTACCACTTATTATTTTCAAATACCGTAGTACCCTGTCCGTTGTAATAACCAGAATTCTAACCCTTTGTTAGGCTGGTTTGTAGACTTCCTGTAAAATTACCCTAAAATTTCGTACGTAATATTTTTGTTGTGTTTAATTAGAGATTTAATCTCACCCGTATTGTAAGTAATTCGTAGTATTAAGTAACTTAGGTAAATTAGAATTATCTGTTTTAGTGTCCCATAGGTAGCACTTCACTGAGAGCGCACAGCTTCTGTGTAGTGACTCCCACAGAAATAATAACATTTATTTCAAATATTGACAAAACCCCTTTTAAACGGGTATATATCTATTATAAATCAACTCAAACGATTTATAAATAGTAGGCCTGCCATACAACAACTAGGTCTCAATATCAGTTGGACTACTGCTTAAATAATGGTAATAAAGTAAGTTAAAGTAACCAAGTAACCCTAAAATATTCAGAAATTCAATTATTCTAAAATAATTGACATACCGGTATTTACCATAGGCTTATTATATTTATTTCTATAAATTTGAGCTGAAATCATACCGGTATTCTGTAATTAATTCTAGTTCATAATTATACTTATATATACTATAAAGTGTAAGCTGTATACCGGTATTCACGATAGGCCTATTATATATTTATATATATTTGTGCTAAAATTATATACCGGTACTCTGTGACAAAACTAGTTTACAATACTTATATATATTATAAGTGTATACCGATATTCTAATATACAGTAATAAATTAATGGTACTAGGCCAACGGTCATACTGAATTACTAGACTTGCTTTAACTGTAACTATAGCAGTAGGCATTCAACCGTATAGCTAAACATGTCTGACACCCAGCAAACCCTGTCAGACAGTCTAATCGATACAACCATCTGTGACACAGATAGGAGTGTGGAGCGATTAAGAAAGGAGTTCAGCTCACCTCCTACTGAAAGAAAGGTCATCCCTCCAGTAGTAGTGTCAGACCCTAGGCTAATCCAACACCGTAGGTCTATCATCGGCACTCGGGCCCAAGTCAAATGGAACCAGGAAGCAGCTGTCCAACAGCAGCAACATCCTAGTCAAGAAACTTGTTCCCAGCGATCTGATAGCTCCAGTAGTTCGGATACTGTAGAGCTGACCCCCGAACGCGGAGTGCAGATGGCGGCTACAGGCTACTCGGATCCCCTTCTCACCCTTCCTGCCGCAGTACTAACTACTATATTGATTGCGGTGGAGGAACATCAAGCCGATTGGGTGAGAAGTAAGCGAGCGACCCAAGATATTTATGCGGGATACGCCAGGGAAGAATTGATGTCTATTGTCGAGTCACAATGGAACTTTCCCGGACCCGGACTCCCGTTAGATTTGTCCGAAGCTACTTGGGAAGATATACACAGGATGGGAGTGACTAAAGATACAATGGATCCAGCTGTTTGGAAGAGGTCGGCAGCAGGATATGTGCAGGGATTCTTCGGCTCCTTAGAGCGATTGGAAGAACAACTGTTTCAACAACCCCGAGGACCTCAAGAGCAGGAAGAGCTGCTTTATCAAGTACGCGAAAGAACCCTACGCATTAGACTAATCTTATCAGCCTTTGAGGAAACTTCCAAAAGAAGACAGGACACGTCGCTGCAGGTTGCTGTCAAAACTTGGTTCCAGCGGGTAGGTCTCAAAGTACAAGAAACGGCCCAGTGGAAATTCCAGCTGGCTGAGAGACCAACCTATGAAGAACCAACCGATGCCACCCTTTCTCAAGTGGAAAGCGAAGAGACACTAGCAGAGAAGTCGCCCTTGAGAGACGCCATAGACATCTATCTGTCAGACTATCAACGATTCCTAGGAGACGAAGAGTTGAGGAGACGACTGTCTGGACTTCGCCCTAATAGTGAAGGAACCAAGCTTGTGTTGGACGCAATCGATGCGGAAATGTTAGCTGCAAACCAAGCTAAATTTGATGAAAAACTCCGCCTCGCTAGAGTCCAAGAAGAACAAGTAAAGAAAAAACGGATAGAGGACCGAAAGGCAGCAGCAGTAACGGCGGCAGAAGCAGAAGCAGCAAAGGCAGCGGCAGAAGCAAAAGCAGCAAAGGCAGCGGCAGAAGCAGAAGCAGCAAAGGCAGCGGCAGCAGCAGAAGCAGAAAGAAAGGCAGCGGTGGCAGAAGCAGAACTGAGAGCGTCTGAGGAGACTACCCAACTAGAGTTGGAAAATCTGCTAGAGACGCAAGACAACATAAATAAACAGTTAACTGCTAGTCACATGCAGATGATGAGAAGATCTAATCCCAAACGCCAGGGATATACATCATCGGAGGAAAGCGAAACCACCGATCCTGAAGGCGGAGGAAATAGATCTCGCCTAAGCAGGCGTAGAAAAACATCTTACCGTCACAAATTGCCTGATTTGCCCCCAGCTGTTAGAAGACAACTAGCTAGCACAGACTTAAGTAGTATAGAACCTACAGACCAAATTATTAAGGTCAAAAAACTACCTACTATAGTTGATGAGCCTGAAATAATTAGGCCTGTCGTTCCCAAAGTCACTCCTGTGCTAGAGACCCCTGTACTTCCAGAGCTTAACTCTAAATTCCCTTTACACAGTACTACACTGCCTGTACCCGGTAGAACAGTCCATGAGAATATCCCTGTCCTGGAAGCTGAGAGAGAAATCAAAGATTTGTCTCCCGTCGTCCCGCGTCAGCCCGCTACAATGTTGGCGACTCCCGCTTCTGCGGTCGAGTGGGTAGAGGAGGGACGGCGGGGGATGAATCTCCTGCTCGGACAGATGCAGGAGACTGTCCACCAACTTAAGGGAACAGTAAGGGAAGGTAGGGCCGAATTGCAAGAAGTGCAGCAAAGTATCGCGCTAGAACGCGACAAATTAGTCAATATACAAAATGGTATACCAATACCCCCTGTAACATTGTGTCAACCTGTTAGGTCTGAAGTATTACATGCGCAAGGTGTGGAGCCTACACGCATCTATACTGCTAGTGAAGTAGAAACTCCTATAGCAAACCCTATTAAGGGTGATTATAAACCTGTTGTTAATGATATTCCCTATAGACCTGATAATAATCCAGGAAATTTATATACCGATAATTCGATATTAAATAACACGATGGCCCAAGAGAGCTTTACGCGTCAGATGGCTAGAACAGAAGCCCGTCAAGCGGTCAAAGTGGGAGAGATCGTCAAATTCAATGGAGATGAGATGAAATGGTTACCTTTCAATGAATATTACAAAGACAGCATACAGAACTCTGTACTATCTAATGGAGAGAAACTTAGGTTCCTCATCAAGTGCTTGGAAGGACCTCCCAAGTTAATGGCGTTAAAGTTTATTGGACATCCAGAAGGATTAAGACAAGTTTGGGATACATTAAACATCAGGTATGGTAACAAGGATAACATAGCTAAGTATTTGTATGCAAAATTAGTAGCCCCCCGAAACTTCCTTAGTAGCGGGATTATAGAGTTTTCCGATGAGATTCAGGAGATCTGTAGACAATTGGACTGGTTAGGTAAGTCTCATGAATATCAGAGTTCCATGGTTATTGGAGCCGTAGTCTCTACTTTACCAAAGGGTGGAGTATGTACACGCTGGGACAAGAAAGTGTTGTACATAAATGAACAACAACGACGAAGCCCTACCATGGCGGATCTCATGTCCTTCTTAGATGGTGAAGTAAAACTACAACTCATCAAGCAGTCCAGAGAGAAAACATCGGAAAATAAGGTAAGTGAGAAACCCGCTTCTAGGAGAAGAGTAACACCAGTGTGTTACACTGACGACGGCGAAAGCCAAGCTTCTCAAGAAGAGGACAGCGGGAAAGACACTGATAGATCTTACTACGTTGATAAAACCTCAAAAGACGTAAGTAAATACAAGGCTCGAAACAACGATAGGAGAGAACAGGTTGCCAAGACCCCTCCTCAGTCTCCTAACAGAATGCACCGAAGAAAGCCCGAAGAAAGAATGAGAGTGCATCAAGTTACCCCAGGTAAAGTGAGTAACATAAAACCTAACTGTGCGCTGTGCGACGGGACCCACCGTTTGAGTGCGTGTGCTGAATTTCTAAAGAAATCCCTTGTAGACAGACGTGCAGTCGTGTGGGATAAGCGGTTATGCTATAATTGCCTCAGACCAGGACACCAACGGCGAACCTGTTACTCCGACGTAAAGTGTGCAAAGTGTGGCGCGAAACATCACATCTTGTTACACAGTGAGTTCGAACGAGACAAACCGAGTCAGGTAAGTGAGCCCGAACTACATGTCCAATTCAGTGATGTAAATGACACTGATCAGGAGTCTGAGATGGAAGGATTCTATACTGACGAATTCTCCGACGCCAACGAATCCTGTTACCTAATCAATACCGCGGTGTATCGAGCACTTACTTATGAAAAGGACACCGAAAATGAGTTCCCCCCAACTACCTTTGACAGACAACCATCTTGGAAAGCTCCAACTTCCAATGTAGGAATCAGAGAATTTCCTGTAGTGCAGGTAAGAGTTCACGGTCCTAACAAAAGTTACATAGTGAACGCCCTCCTTGACTCCGGCAGCACAGGAACATTCATCGATCAAGAACTAGCCGAAGATATCTTTGCTGGACAACCCAAATTCCAGACTAAATTGAATATGTCAGGAATTATGCAGGTTTGGTAATCTACCCTAATGGCAGATTACTATGTAGGTGTGTTGTCCACCCCCCAGGATAAATTAGGAGCACAAGGTATAAGGTCGGTAACTACGGTTCGGTCCGGTTCGGTACGGTATAAGGTCGGTTCGCTACTACCCAAGCAGACCTTTATAATTGGGACGAGGATGAGAGCATCCAACATCTTAAGATACCTCGATTCCAGACAGATTATCCTGGAGTGCAAATACTCATCGGCCAAAACGCGCATGAGGCGCTCGAGACATTGGAGAAACGGCCTGCTCAACCGCAGCCACTGCAAACCTATGCGGTAAGAACTAGAGTAGGTTGGTACTTTACTGGCCCTTCCCGCAGAACTCTCGAAGAGAGAATGCCACAAGAACGAATATATCAAGTAAACGATTGGGAAGTGAAGAACAGTGAGGTGGAAGAACTAACTGAGGGAACACCATACTCCTCAGATAATGACGACATCTACCAACTCTTCGATGAAGAGAACACAATCGACCTACTTACAGAAAACAAAACGTGGAAAAACCAGGTGAACCTATGTCAACTGATTCGCCCATCGGGACCCATTGATTACAATGACGAACTAAATGATGAGATAGAGCGCTGCAACGCTAGAACTCGGGACGAACTCGCCGTAGAGCTCAAGAACTGGTAGAGCCCAATTCATACGATAAGGCCCTATCGATAGAAGAAGAAAGAGCCAAGCAAATCCAGGAAACAACTACACGTTTTTTAAAGGACCAAGGTAGATATGAAATCGGCCTACCATTTCGAAAACGAGTACCTAGATTTATAAAGAACAGACCCTTGGCAGAGAAAAGAATCGCTCAATTACATCGACGCCTTACGGCTAATGCTTCAGCTAAAGAAATGTACCAAACTCAGTTGAAGAAATTTATAACAAAGGGATACGCGGAGCGAGTACCGGAAGGAACACCAGTGACTGAGAGAACGTATTACTTAACACATCATTACGTTCCCAAACCCGGTAAACCCCACGAAGTACGAGTCGTATTCGATGGCTCCGCCCTATATATGGGCCAATCCCTCAATTCCGAGTTGTTACCAGGACCCAACTTACTCCAATCTTTGTTGGGAATACTTTTAAGATTAAGACAATATTCCATCGCGTTCGCCTCCGATATAGAAGGAATGTTCTTACAAGTCAAGGCGCTGGATAGAGATAGAGACAGCCTGAGATTTCTGTGGTGGCCTGAAGGAGACCTCAATCAGAAACCGGTAGAGTACTGGATGACCATCCAGGCTTTTGGGATCATATCAAGCCCTTCCAACGCCTGCTCCGTGGTGCGAACCACTGCGAATGACAACCGAGACGCCTTCTCAAAAGAGGTGATAGACAACATCAAGCGTAATATATACATGGACGATAATTTAAGGTCCCTTCCATCAGTAGAAGAAGCCATTGATGTCGCGAAAGGAACGGTAGAGTGTTTGAAAAGAGGTGGATTTCGACTGACGAAATTCACCAGCAACTCCCGTGACTTTCTGGAAGCGATACCGGTAGAAGACCGAGGAGCGAAAGACCTAGACTTAATAAAGGATGATCTTCCAGAAACCAAGACGCTTGGCTTGAAGTGGGACACTGAAAAAGATATCCTGTTTTTTCAGCTAAAACAGCGAGATAATCCAGTTCGGACCAAACGGATTTGTTTAAGTATCCTGAGCACTTATTTCGACCCATTGGGATTTATTAGCCCAGTTATATTGATTGCTCGGAGTTTAGTACAACAAATGTGGCTTGAAAACCACTCATGGGACGATCCGCTTAAGGGAGAACTGTTAAAGAAATGGAATACTGGATTGGGCAATGAGGATGGCCACAAAGGATGAAGATCTGGGATTCACACTTCAAGAACGCATAAGTAGTAGATATCCGGCAACTACAGTCACAGAAACCGACTTTGCAGATGACATCACCCTGCTCTCTAATACGCTAGCAGATGCGCAGCTTCTACTAAATAAAGTGGAGAGGGCTGCTAAGGAGGTTGGATTGCATATAAATGCTACAAAGACCGAATTCATGACCTTTAATGCTGATGGAAACTTGACAACCATTGATAATATTCAACTAAGGAAGGTTGATGACTTCCAGTACCTAGGATCATGGATAAAGAGTAGCAAAAAGGACATAGAAGTTAGGAAAGCAAAGGCTTGGGTAGCTCTATCAAAAATGGATACCATCTGGAAATCAGATCTCTCCAGGCACCTGAAGACTACGTTCTTTCGAGCCACAGTGGAAAGTGTATTTTTATATGGGGGTGAGACTGCTGGCGAAGTAAAGACGAGGTGATTCCAGATCTACTTTTCTGGCAACCAACTCATGGAAAGTGTAGTCGTGGACGACCGGCCATAACATATATAGATCACCTTGAAAAGGATACTGAACTTGGGAGAAACGAAATTGCGACAACTATGGAGAATCGGGAAGCCTGGAAGGATCTCATTTCCACTGTCTGAGTTCGCTCGACCTAGTAGTAGTAGTACTAAGATAATTTTATTGCTGTTTGTTTTAAATTGAATCCACTTGTTTTCAATTCTGTCGACTTTTAATTCTGGTTTTTCTAGAAAATTTATATTGTTTTTGATGTACTAGCCTAAGCTGGTTCCCCACCTAGTACCAGTCTTTCATCAGTTCGGTTGGGCTGAGAGGAAGGGACTGGTATAGTGGTATATCCTTCTATTTGTAATTTACTTAAGTCTTCATTATCACCTATGAGAGTTTATGAAAAGGTTAGTACATAGAAATCATGTTCTAAAGATTCTTCTTCTTGTTAAAAGATTCTTCTATAGTATAGTATTCGCTATACCTGGCGGTGTTTAAGATATGTATATCTGGAGTATATCTTGTATATCTTGAATTGGTAATATCGCTGTTAAAGTCAGAAGTAATTGCAGAGGATTCAAATATATCATCGTCGTCAGATGAAATAGTTGCAAAAGGGAAAACATCAATATAACAATGCATGCAATAATGACCACAAAAAGATTTGGTTTCAATGTGAGGATTTGATTTCACAATATGATTTATCTGGGAAATAAAATTTGCTTATGTTTAAACAATATGTACATCATTTGTCCAAAATAATCTGGCCACCCTTCACACCCCTTCCACTCGTCTTGACATTGCTCGGCTGAACTCAATAGAAGATCGCACAGCGGGGTGTTGGCTAGACGCGATTCCCTGCAGTTCCCTAGGTCTCAAACTTTCGAACTCTCAGCTCTGCATATCAATCGCTACCCGCCTCGGCTGCAAATTAACCGAGCCCCACTCCTGCACCAGCTGTGGTAGCCCAGTTCGCCTGGCCAATTCGCCCCCACCATTCAATGTTGAATGAGATCGTGAAGCGTGGGTTGGCCAGCTGTAATATCCCCTCTATTCTAGAACCACCCAGCCTCTCTAGAACAGATGGTAAATGGGTAAATGGGATGACTCTGGTGCCTTGAGAGAGCGAAAAGACTTTGACCTGGGATGCCACTGTAGTGGACCACCTTGCACCAAGCCACTTATCCACCAGCCAGAACGAGGGAGGACGCATTGCCCAAGAACAGGAGATAATCAAACACGAATGTACCATGATCTTATAGACTGCGGTTATCAATTTACTCTTGTTGCCTTTGAGACCTTTGGCCGACACGGAGAAGCCACTGCAACCTTCCTGAAAGACCTAGGAAGATGACTCCACAATGCCACCATAGAGCCACGATCCCATCGATTCCTGTTGCAAAAGTCTGTTGATAGCGATCTTAACCCTATTAGTACCGGGCTATAAAATGTTGTACAAATACCGGGAGGGGGTCATATTGACCCCCCCCTCTAAAATCTACAAATATTTACGAAAACGTCTGATTTTTTGTTTGTACGTAGGTATCACTTGTCTGGATCCGACCGAAAAAAAAAAATTTCGAAAAAATGTACTGGGGTGGTTATATTGCAGCACCAAAATTACAAGTAGTGCACAATTTTCACCAAATTTGAAAGTTACATTTTCGGCTAATTATTTTTCAATACAGGTTTTCTGGGGTGTAAAATACATTGGAAAATATTAAAAAATGATATGATTACTATAAATAGCTGTTTAGTCCTCTCTGCGTAGGAAAAAAATGAAAAAAAAAAGTAACCAGCACTTTTCAGTTAGAACACAAAATTTTTAATTCACTTATACGATGCTATAAATTCACATTTTCAGGTTTTTGAGGGCGCTGATTCTAATGGAATACATTTCTAATATGCTAGATCATTGCTACTTGTATTTTTCGCCGTAATTTGGCAAATTTTGGTGCTAGCACCAAATTTCGTACCCATCACCAAAAAGTACAAGTTTGCGATGTCCAGTGCAGTTTTTATTGATTCCATCGGATTCAGGACCCTCATAAACCCGTATAACGCAAGAAACAAGGTGATACTATCTACTTATCAATTTGCATATTTTCCAAAATTTGGTGCTGGCACAAAAATTTTCACCCACCGGCGAAAAATACAAGTTTGACAACTCTTATGAAATTTTTACTGATTTCATTGAATTCAGAACCATCACAAACCCGTATAACGCAAGAAACAAGGTGACACAATCAATTTATATATTTGATGGTTTTCAAAATTTGGTGCTAGCACCACATTTTGCACCCACATCCGAAAAATACAAGTTTGAGATGTCTAGTTCGATAATTATATTTTCCATTGAATTCAGAACAGCCATAAACCTCTAAAACGCAAGAAATAAATTCTCACAAGCAATTTTATCTATTGAATGGATTTTCAAAATTTCGTGCTAGCACCAAAATTTGCACACAGCACCGAAAAATACAAGTTTGATACGCTTCGTGCAACTCGTATATATTTCTTCGAATCCAGAAACCCAAAAAACCCCAATTGCGTAAAAAACAAGTTTCAAACGATCAATTTACAAAATTGACATATTTCAAAATTTGGTGCTGGCACCAAAATTTGGCACCCACCGAAAAAAACAAGTTTAAAATTTCTAAATCAATTTATATGAATTCCATCAAATTTCTAACACCAAAAAACCCGTGTAAATAAAAAATAGAGATGTTACAATTCATATTTAATGAAATGTAATTTTCAAAAAACGTCTCAAAAAAAGTGCCAAAAGTAGGGTTAAAAAATGGCGCTATAACTCGAAAAGTACCCAATATTTTTGAAAACAGTTTTCACTACTAGGAAGACAATAGATTTTTAGGAAAAGTCATAAAATTTCAGATTCCCAACTGCGTTTGTTTCAGAATTATAATAAAAAAACCATGGGAGGGGTCATATTGACCCCCCCCCCCGGGTTTAATAGGGTTAATGGGTGATCCCGCATCTATTCTGGGAACAGTGGAATCTAGTAACTCTGATGGGCTTTTTGATTTACTCGAATAAATACGACCCACAGGGTATTTTAACTCTATTCCCCTTTTAATATTTTTATTTCCGATCCAGTTTACTTAGTGTCTGTTTTAATTTATGCCTCAATTTTAGTTAGTTCTCAATATTTATGATATCTAGATGTTCCATATTGATATTAACTTCAACTGATGATTTACATGCATAGCGCCATGTAGGCCTACACAACACATACCCTACTGGCCTCCATGTTTATATACCCGGTACGGCTAATATATATCAGTATAATTGCAGTATTGTCATATGTTGCCGACGGTACTGAAAATGGTGGTTTAAAGGAACTGGCTAACTGGTTTTGCACCTGTTTATTGTATATCTGACAACATTAATATTAGAAGTAAAGAACTCAGTTCTAATGACAAATCATGTCTGATGCAAGTAGTTCTGAATCTGCTGGTACAAATGGTACAGTCAGGAATAAGAAACGGTTTAAAAGGGAATATAATAGCAAGGCTACTCAATTAAAAAATGTTCGTGCCTGTTACAAATCTAATCTCACTAAGTTATATAATATTTCATCTGATTGCATGCAGTCGCATGCTAATGATCAAGATTAAATAAAGTATATGCAGAGATAAAGGTTGCATTTACAAAATTTGCGACTGCTCATCAGAAATATGCTAACTTTGTTGTTGGAACAAGTCATAAAATTGATTATGAGTCAAATATTGGGATCTTCAACAAGACGTTTACATACAGCTCACTAAGCAAATTGATTCATGGTTTAGTGACTCTGTCACCCCTGTTCATGTTAGATTAGCAAGCATGAAAGTAGCTACTAAAACGTTACAAAAGGATCATATTGTTGCAAAGGGTAGTAATTCATCAAGGCATACAAGTTGCACATCAAAAAAGTCATCTAGACACTCATTCGTCTCTATAAGTGAACTTTCAGCAATATCTAAAGCAGAAAAGGCAGTTGCTGAGGTAGAGCTTATGCAAATAAAGAAGCAACAAGCGCTAGAGATGAAACGAAAATAAATAATTAATATGGAAAGAATATTAAGTATAGAAACAAAAATAGAAAAAGCAAATGCATCCATGAAGGTTTTTAATGAGTACCAATTTGATCAAGAGCTTTCAGATAATGAAAATAAAATTGATTTCAAGTGTGAAGTGAAAGAAGTTAAATGTTTATAGGATGATCCATTAATTATCGAAAGAGCAATAAATTCACAAGAAAATTTAGTAAAATTCAATTTGAATGCTAATGCCAATGTTTGGAAAATTAATAAATATAGTACAACAATTGGTGATGACAGAGCAACTGCAATGCATATGCATTCTACACCAGATATCCATCCAGGATATATTAGAAATATAAATGAGGAGTTATGTTATGAAAGAGTAGTAGATGATACACATAATGATAGTGATGCATTAGAACAAACTTGCAAAAAGCTATCAGCTACAATGTATATGCCAAAGTCAGAAATTAAATACTTTGATAGCAACCCTGCTGATTATTGGAGATTTGTAAGGTGTTTTGAAGAAGGTATTGCAAAGAAAGTAGATTCAGACACTGAACGTCTTACTTATTTACTACAAATTTGTACTAAAGATGCATATCGTGTAATAAAGAATTGCATAATCCTTAATGTAAATATTGGATATAAAACTGCTCGCGAATTGTTAGCAAAGCGATTTGGACAACCATATATAATAGCTAAAACACATATAGATGCTCTTACACAGGGTCCTGTGATAAAGGGTAATGATGCTCAGGCACTTTTGAAATAAACAAGCCATATAACTGATTGAGTATTTAGATAAGATTTATAAAACTGATGAATTTTGGGTAGGATTCAATTAAAAGCCTCACACTCTGACGTGTTAATTTTTGGTATTCATTTCTTGGCATTCCCTTGCCTCCTTCTTAGTGGTTGGAATGCGGCCAATAAGTGCCCTTTTTATTTTCTTCACACCATTGAACTCTAGTAAACAAATGCAGTAACAAAGCTTCTGATTGGAAGTTGCTACATGGATCACTCTGATTCAGGGTTCTAAGAATTCTTTGCATTCTATTGCTGGGCGTGTTTTATGCCGCATTGCGACGTTTCTTTGTTCAATATTCTGCTTTGCTAATAGTAGAAAGACCTTTGCCAGTAACATCTTGGCTGATGCGTAGAAATCATAGTTGATTATCAATGTACTGTTAATACACTCTAAATACTGAATTGTTTGTACTGACTTACTATTGTACCTATTGATTTGTTACATATGATGGTCACTTTATGTATTTGGTTAATGATATGGAATTCTGCTACATTAACACCGCATAACTTCGAACTTGTTTATATTTATATTTAACGAGGTAAGCTTAAGCCCGGTTCACAATTGAGCAATAAGCGATAAGAAACTTGCGATAAGAGAAAAGCGATAAGCCGAAGCATTCACAACTGGCGATAAAAAAATAAGCAATAAGACGATGCGTTCACAACTGGTGATAAGAGATACGCTATAAGGTGATGTGTTCACAACTGGCGATAAGAGATAAGAGATGAGGAGATGCGTTCACAACTGGCGATAAGAGATAAGCTATAAGGTGATGCGTTCACAACTTGTGATAAAAGATAAGCGATAAGGTGATGCGTTCACAACTGGTGTTAAAAGATAAGCGATAAGGCGATGCGCTCACAACTGGTGATAAGATATAAGCTATAAGGAGATGCGTTCACTACTGGTGATAAGAGATAAGCTATAAGGTGATGCGTTCACAACTGGCGATAAGAGATAAGCGATAAGGTGATGCGTTCACAACTGGCGATAAGAGATAAGCAATAAGATGATGCGTTCACAACTGGCGATAAGAGATAAGCGGTAAGGTGATGCATTCACAACTGGCGATAAGTGATAGGCGATAAGGGTCTTATCACTGGCGATAAGGGTCATATCGCTGGCGATAAGTTTTGCCATAGGCGATAAGGATTAGCCAATAGAATGCAAAAGCCCATATATATTATGATAAAATGCGTCAAAATCAAAACTATGATTACGACATTTATGTACTGACACACTCTCTGCCATTTGTCAGACAGTTTTCAAAATTAGCAGAGTTTTCAATGATATCATTCTCGGAAGGTGGAGATACAGTATGTAGAGTGGTGAAAATATCTTCCACAAGGCAATACATATTGTTTGTTGACTTTCCAATAAGGTAACTTAAGGGCAATTTTCTGTTTGAGGCTCCAGGCTCCTATTGCTAAGTAACGAAGTGTATCAGAGAGACGTTCAGGATGTGTAATAAAAACTGTTATCAATAAAAACTATTTTGAATTGACTAGAAATATATAGAATAAATAACATCAAATAAGATGCTGAATAATAAAATAAAATAAAAATATTATAATAATAAAATAATAATAATAATTATTATAATAATAATAATATAATAATAATATATAATAATAATAATAATAATAAATAATCATTTTGCGTAGATGGACTTTACTATATTGAGAACAATAAAGTGATTAGACATTAGAACTAAGCATTATCACCAAACAAAAGCTTATCTTTTATCGCTTAACCCTTATCGCTTATCTCTTATAGCTTATCTCTATCGCTTATCTCTTAACTCTTGGCTTATAGCATAGCTCTTATCGCATATATCTTACAGCTTATCTCTTATTGCTTATCTCTTAACTCCTGGCTTATAGCTTATTTCTTATCGCTTATCTCTTATCGGTAATATCTTATCGCTTATATCTTATCGCTTATCTCTTATCGGTAATATCTTATCGCTTATATCTTATCACTTATCTCTTATGTCTCAATTGTGAACCAGGCTTAAGGGCGGTAAATTAGCAGTTTCGGTTCACAATTAATTGGTTTGCATGAGAAAACATGTTATCATATAGCCTCAATGTGTGTGAGCCTGTCTACTCCTTATTCATGAGAAAATTGTCCCAAGTCAGTAAATCAGATTCCAGGGTGTATTTCAGTTGGGTTCATAATACCACACCCCTAAAGGATGTGACAAACTATAATTCTCATTAATCATCTGTTGTACTTACTTTAAGTCATAGACCTGTTTGTTATCTAGAACACAACACATAAGCCGGAACTGTTAATACTATCCCTTAAGTGAACATGATTGTTAGGAATTATACAGCGAGAATCAATCGAATGAAACATAACCAGCCCAATTTAGTAAGCCAATATATTTCAGGTTCCCTGCCTAACGGGTCATACGCCGCGCTAACTGATTTAAACTTAAGGCAAGATTTCTGTGATAATAAAAATTGTACGGTGAAAATTATCGAAGTCTTCTAAAAGCGCGAACAAACAATAATTTACGATATAATTAATTTACGTAACTACAATTGACAATAAATTTGTGAAATGTTGTTGTTCGGCTGTTGTGATTATAGTAGTTATTTAATTTCGCGTTCTATCGAATCGTTCCCAACTTTTTTTTTCAACAACGAGATAATAATTGATAAATAGTTGCGTTTACAATTATCCAATATATGCAAGTGATATGAAGCCATGTGGTGGTTATATATAATAAAATAATAATACATATAAACATACATCCGTCGTGTTTCTCCGGCATCACCTTTAGACAAAAACCATCCAGTATAAAGACACGTTCGTTACAAAGATTTCGACGACAACAGCAACATATTGTTCTCTGATGATAGTTCCCCTTTGTCTTGGCTCGCATCACATGCCAGTCGTTAATAAAAAGCAAGAAGTTGAGGGAAGCAATTCCTCTTGTTTAATGAACGTGACACGATAACAGTGATGTCATGTAAAGAACAATTAAGTAGTTAAGGAATAGAATTAGTACATTTATAATCATTTTGAAATTATATTAAAAATTAATGAGATGAATAATGAAGATGTACATAATCTCATTATTTTTATAAATTTAATCTAAAACATATAAAGAAAGAAAATTTATCTGCGATTTACACACTCGGTTGCATAGGATAATTTGTTACTGATTCTGGGAAAATTGTACTATTCTTCCGTTCGTAGTAATATAGCCTAGGGCACTCCGCAAAGTGAACCTCTGTGGGGATATAGCCATTCATTTCTCCTTCATCAGCGGATACCTTACCCCACTCCATATGAGTAACTAGTTGTTTTATGGACTGGTTACAAATTACTTATGAATGGCTATCTTAATTATTATGGCTATGATTAAAACAATCCCGCGGGAGGTATGGGGAATCATGCCCGACAAATGCAATCCTGCCAGATGGCTGGAGTGGAGCGCAGCGGAGGTCCGCGTAGAGGACTGTGGACTGTAACGTAGCGGGGCGTAAGCCGAGACTTTATAAGACAGATTAAGACAGACTTTATAGTGAAATAAATTTCAAAAAAGGATATCCAAAATCTAAACTAAATGAAATGTTCCGTTGCCGCTGCCACTGCCGCTGCCGCTGCATATGACTGAGTATGGTTTTTTATGGGTATATAATTATTGCGCGGAATACAAGTTGCTGAACTTTTGTTGCTGATTAATATAAAAGTTGTAGCTAATCATGATAAGGAAGCAGCAGTTATTCTAACCAAAAATAACGAGAGTCAATAGCGGATAAGTAACAGTTTCATTTTAACCCGTAATCTACCGTAATACCGTCGGTCCAATCTTATTTGCGACAAGTCCCGACTATCTCTCATAATGATAGTTACCAGTATTCTTTATGGTTATTCATTCATTCGACAGAAGGTAGCAGGATTAGAAAAGCTGAAATATTTTATAATTGGCTAAATATATAGGAATGATGTTCAGATAAGGTATGCAATAATTGGTAACCGCTGTGACGGAAGTTTGTTATAATTGGGGCTTTAGGGCTATAAGGCAATTTAATCGATGTGATATACAACATCCGCAAGTAACATTATGTGCAGTTTGGCCAACAGCTAGAAGCACTGGCGGCCAGGCATGCATAGCATGTTGAATAGCTTACTATTCAAATGTTTCATTTGCATTTGCAGTTAACTAGCCTAGAAAAAAGTTGTACTAAAAGATTCTAAGTGAAATCCTCTCTGTATACCCATCAATCGTGTACAATAAACACATGTAACTTTAATTAGGAAAAAATAAACTTTTATTGAGGGAAATAATGTAACAACGATAATTGAACCAAACTAAATAGCACTGGGCCGAAATAGTTCCATACGGTACCGAAATGGATGTTTTTATGATAATAAAAATTATACCCATTGGAAATTAAAACTTAGTATAGGAGCATGTTTACGAGATGAGTGGAAGGAACCAATACAATAATCGAGAGTAAGAAAAATTAAAAAAAAACAAATTTATATTCAAAATTTATATTCAAAATTTAATGTTAAAATTTATTTCAAAAACATGATTTGTTGATCAAATGTTTTAATTTAAAATTTCAATTGGTAGCGGTATTTTTTTGAGACACAGACAGGGGGGTAAATGGAAGCAAAACCCATCTCGGCGAATTAACATTTCTTCTCAATGTTAAATTAGATCCATATAAGGAAAGGAACAGGTTATAGTAGGACTTATTTCGGACCAAAACAGTAAACAAAAGTGAATAGAACATGTTACGGTTATATCTTTCAGAACATTAAGCTGTTAATTGCGACGATTTTCCCCTAGAGAAGAAGAAGAGTCCCCCTCCCTATTATTTATTTTTTACCCTTTTTCATATGGCGGTCCAGTTCTTCAGATGTTCGGCCCAGTACGCTCCAGATTGTGTTATATTACAATAATTGTTTTATATTAAAACAAATTTCGAAGTGATGATACCACCAATTCCATTTGTAACTCCAGGAAATATTTCGAAAATCCGACCCCCTTATTCGTAAATCCCCAATTCGTAAGTTCAAGAGCTCAATCGAATATTTTAAGGCATGCTGCTGGGGATACAAATGCCCTCTTCAGAAAGAGACACTCGCCGATTCACTGCTCAGCACTGTACATGCACAAGTGGCTGTCTTGAGAAAGTTTCAAGGAAACAGCAAAAATTATAGATCTAGCTAGGGACATGTGGCTGGGATGGGGTGTGGGTTCTACTTCCTGACACACCGCTGATCGAAGATAATCGGATAATCGAAGGCGCTCATCTGAAAATCCACCAATTCTAATGTGCTCTAATTTATTACTTCATATATACACATATACCAGTCGACCTCCATCATGACACATAAGTAAAATTATTCAAGGATATAACGTTACTAAGTTCACCTCCAGGCCAGGGCGTCAGTTGGAAACTAACCTAAAAGCATTGAATGCGTGTGGTGTCTCAGGAAGGATGACATTTTTAGTAGCTCATATATAGTAAAGAACGATTTTATTGTAGTTCTGCTTTGTTCGGTATATGCCTGTAGACACAGTATAAAATTTACTTTCTGATATTTGATACTACACTACAGTAGCACAATGCCGAGAAATTAATTGTCCGTTTCCGAGTCGACATCTCGAGTCATCGTCAACGGATCCGTTTGTGTATGATCTTACAGCAGGCATCCATCGCGGTAGTCAGCTATTAAAATTCCTGAAACGCCTTCTAAAAGACAGTGATGATCTTTCTTGATAATGCAGATGATTTCAGTATTCAGAATTCAGTATAATTCAGTATTATTTCTGATCGTGAACTGTGGATGTGTTCTGGTGCATCCAAGTGGTGTATGGCGGATGTAGGACAATTCGGTCCCGGACAATTCGGTCCAGGACAATTCGGTCCAGACAATTCGGTCCCGGACAATTCGGTCCCGGATAATTCGGTCCCAAAACACTAAATAAATGGGACGGAATTGTCCGGGACCGAATTGTCCGAGACCGAATTGTCCTAGGACCGAATTGTCCGGGACCGAATTGTCCGGGACCGAATTGTCCGGGACCGAATTGTCCGCGACCGAATTATCCGGGACCGAATAGTCCGGGACCGAAATGTCCGGGACCAAATTGTCCAGGACCAAATTGTCCAGGACCAAATTGTCCGGTTCCTGATACCAGCTTTTTAGTGCTTTTTTGATATTGGTGAATGTTCTAGAACATTAGTAGATTTTTTTAATGGTAGCTAGTGTTATTTACTCGCTAGAATTTTTTGAAATTTTAAAAATACTATACTTTTTTTATTTTTGTTATTGGTAAGTGTTCGAGAACATTATTATATATTATTTATTACTACCATAACTAATAATGTTGACAAAAAAAGTAAAATTTTTTTATTTTCAAAAAAATACTAGCTAGAAAAAAAAACACTAGCTACCATATAATAATATCTTTTAAGGTTCTAGAACATTCACCATTATATAGTACAGTAGTACCAATTAAATTTGGCCCCGGACCCGGATAATTCGATCCTGGACAATTCGGTCCCGGACAATTCGGTCCCGGACAAATCGGTCCCGGACAATTCGGTCCCGAACAATTCGGTCCCGGACAATTCGGTCCCGGACAATTCGGTCCCATTAATATGCATGTTTTGGGACCGAATTGTCCTAGTCAGTATCCGGACAATTCGGTCCCGGACAATTCGGTACCAAAACACAAAATTAATGGGACCGAATTGTCCGGGACCGAATTGTCCGGACCGAATTGTCCGGACCGAATTGTCCGGGACCGAATTGTCTTGCTTCCGTTTAAAGGCATGTTTGTCTATATAATTAGCAAGTAGTTAGACTTGTTTACTGTAAGAAAAAAAAGGCTACTGACTACTGGCTACACGGCTCTAACGATTGTGATGAAATTTTGCATGAACCATGAAAATAGATATCTATGGGTACTTGTGAAATCGCGGTTTAAATTGAAACATTTCAACTTGTTTTATTTCGAAAAATAGCCCCAAAACACGAAAATTGCCATAGGCGCAATGATAAAAACACAAGCTGGCACTCATGAAAAATATATAGAGATGGCCTGGTAATGCATTCAATAGGAAGGGCAACTAACAAAGAAGTACTTTCTGTGCCAAGTATTATCACTCTACTCTACAACCCAGACAGTAAGCAAACATTGACTGGTTTTGCTGGCTATTACAGTCTCAGCTGAATAACTCTTCCCAATGTTAATTAATTGACGTGCAAGCTAAATGACTGTTAGTTACACTGTGTGTTGGCTACACAGTGTATTGTACTATGCTCTCATCGAATTATTGTTTTATTTTGAAATTTTTGTGCCAACATTAATACTGTGGAGGCTGTATGCTTATAAGGCTGAATGTTTATTCTACTACTACTAGGATCGGCATGCTGCATTGCAGCTGCATTTTTAAGAATGCTGCGCCGGCTTATCGACAAAATTGCACCGCCACAACTCCCTATCACCCATGACATTTGCTAGATCATCCGCATCTTCAAGGCTAATGTCCTTTAAGATGCGTCTCAAGAAAGTCATAGGCTGTCCACCATGCTTATTCACTCCATGAGGCTGCCAAAGTACAAGATTATGCACTGGCTGGTCCTCACGGCGAAAGCAATGTCCTGCAAAGTGGAGGCGATTTTGTTCTAGTGTCAAGCTTGGGGGAACCAATAAGACACCTCCAATGTTATATAGTGTCTGGTTGGAGATGTGTGCATTGAACTTGACACAATGGACCCGGCGTAGCATTCTTGTGAATGTGCCATCCAGAGATTTGGTGTCCTCAGCAGTTAGAGCCCAGCATGGACTCCCATAGAGGAGTACTGGAACTACTGCTGCTCTAAATAACCGGACCTTAATTTTCCGATTAATTCTCGGTGACTTCCAAATCCTGGAAAGCCTATTCAAGGCTGCCCATCAAGGTTCTCACCTTTCACTTTCACCTTTCAATGGTTCTCACCATTCAAGGTCCTCACCTGACTTCCGGATCCATGATCCCAGGTAACAGAAGTCATCCACATGCTCAAGCATACCATCTTTTGAGCTTATGCTCATCCGATCAGAGACTTGCTGAGGACTTTCAAAGTTAACTGTCAAAATTTTGGTCTTTCTGGAGTTAATAAAAAGACCAACACTAGAAGCAGCATGTTCTAATGAGCTGAGGAGCCGTTGGGCTCCCTCTAGTGATTCTGAGAGTACTCCTAAGTCATCAGCAAAGTCTAGATCAGTTAGGTACTTGGCAGGATTTCCTCGACTTCTGGAGCCAGTAGGTGGAGTTATCATCACCCCATCACCATTATGATGGTCTAAGGATATGCGTCGAACATAGTCAACAACAATTATGAACAAGAATGTGGCAAGTGTGTCACCCTGGAGGACGCCCCATAACACTTCAAATGATTCTGTGTCACCGTCAACAGTAGACACAAATGTTGTCGAACCATCGTATACTGATCTGATTGCTGCAATAATTTCATCAGGAATCCCATATAATGAAAGTATGCTGATCATACGTGAGCGAGAGACTGAATCAAAGGCCTTGAAGAAGTCAACAAAGATAACAGCCAGATGCCTGTCTTTCTTTTTTGATAACTCTTCAATTATCCTTCTAAGTGCCAAAATGGGCTCCATGGTCCCACGACCTTTATGGAACCCATTCTGATTTCCACGGAGCAGTCTCTCAATGGGATCCCTGATGCGATTTATTAGAATTCTATTGTATAGCTTTGCAGCAATCGAGATCAATGAGAGTCCCCGAAAAGAACCATAGAGTGTTAGGTTGCCCTTCTTGGGAACTGGCACCAACTTATTTGTTTTCATTTCTTGTGGGACTCTTGTTGTACGGTACATGTCTACTATGATGGATAGATGAGCTTTAAACACTCAGGTATTTTAAAGACCCCAGGGGGAACACCATCTACTCCACTGGCACGATTGGTCTTAATGCTCTTTGCAGCAGCCTTCACTTCTGCAAAGGAGATATCACCAATGGGAATATCTGGGCGTACAGACTCAGACACTTTTACTTCTATAAATGTTATCAGGCAATACCCTGTCATTATTGAAGAGCTTTTCAAAGTGGGCCTTCCAACCATTGAGGCGATCAGCTGGTGATTCAGCCTTAACCTTGGTGGTTGGTTGGCTTTTTCGACCAGCAAGGAAGTTGATCGATCTCCATGCCTGGGATGATTGCCTGCTGTCGTCAGCATCATTGATGGCATCAACCTGTTGGTTTATTAGCTCCTGTAAATTAACAGAGTACTGCCTGTTCAGGGACCTAGATGCAGCCTTAACTGCATTCTTGGCCGCTGTAGTCTGTTTGAGTCGGGACTATTTCTGCGCCTTGTAGAGGTAATTTCGGCACTTCTGAATTTTGTTGTCAGTCCAGGGGGCCCTTTTCCTGTTTCGAGAGTATACAGGAACTGTTTCTGCAGCTGCTAACTTAACTGCCTCTGTGAAGGCAGTATAGCCCTCACAGTGATCTGCCGCCTCAGAGGCAAGAGCCTCATACCTGTTGCTCAGCTGTAGTGTGAAGCTGGATCTTACACTTGGCTGTTGCAACAGAGAGGACCAGTCATGCCGCGGCAAGGCAGATTTCGTTGTTCTGCTAGCACGCAGACTAAGTCTTACCTTGGCCACAATAAGGCGGTGATCACTGGAGAAGGGTCGTAGTGTAAATGCATTACAGTCTTGTATTGAGCTCCTGTATTTCCTACGAAACAAGATATGGTCTATAGATATGTATATAGGTATGGTATAGGTATATAGATATGGGACTTGTGACCACTGGGTCCACTATGAGTCCATAGCTTTCCAGTTCGCTTCTTGAACTGGGTTCCAGCCGAAAACAATCCATTTCCAGAGATAAAATTCTGAAGATGGATGGAATTTCGGTTTAACACCATTGCTATAGACCCAGGGCGATGTAGGTGATTGATGCAGACTTGCATTAAAGTCTCCCAGGAATGTTAAGAATGCATGCTGATCCACTCCATCAGTAGCTGCTTGTAGATTCTGGTAGAAATTTTCCACCTCCTCTACAGGGGCAACACTAGTTGGAGAGTAGCACACAATCAGAACCACCTTAGGAAACTTCTTAGCCAGTCTTCCAGAACATGAGAAGTGGCAACGGATGATGTGGTTAGAGATTTGGTCTATTTTGTCCAATGCTGCATGTGCAGTTGGATTCATCAATAGACCAATTCCACCATTGCCACTATCATCTGCTGAAGCGAGGGCGAGTCGCCAACCGCCCCCCATGTCCTTAATCAGAACCTCATCAGTCTGTCCAGTCTGCATTCGGTGCTCTTGAACACCCACTGCACTAAGAGAAAGCTTATCTGCCAAGGCAGTCAGCTCACCTTGTCGCATTGGGGACCCGAGTGTTAGGGTGTTTACTGAGGCTAGTCTAGTGACTTGCCTCAGATTCACCAATGGCTTTGTTGGTCGGGGTGGAACATGAGAGTAGCCTCCAACTCCAGAATCCCTCTCCCCCTCACAATCTGGCCTCCCTGGTGACCCAGGGTTTGGGCCAGAAGGGTCATCAGGAAAGGGACTCAAAGAATTGTTTGCCGCTCTCTCTCCAGTAGGGGGTCAGACAGGCAGCTGGTCAGGAGATTACTGACGACTGTTAGGCCGATTTTGTCCAGTCATTCCACTAGCCTCTAGTGGCTGGACCTCCGCATTACTAATGTAATCCATAGTGGGGGTTGGAGGGTGCTTTTTTGCCGAGTCAGCTCTCGGGGCAAATACCACACCCTGGTTTGCCATTCCACAGGGTGGGTGTCGCAGTGGAGTCAGATATGAGGCCCATCACCCATATCTACTCTCGCGCACATGACCCACCATTGGCTGTGCAGCTCATCTGCTGGGTCATGCATGCCCTGTACCCCTGCTGCCAGGTGCAGGTTGCAGTGAAGTGCACTCAGAGTGGACAGGAGAACACTCTACTCCTGACCAGCCATTGGTAGATCACCATCTGCCTGGCCAGGCCATATACCCCTGCAGCCAAGTATATGGGTCCTTAATCCAGGACCAAGGGCGTCCTTATCCCAGAACGAAGGGGGTCCTAATTACAGGACCAGATTTGACCTAGTAAGAGGGTCTATGCAGCTACAGGTGGCACCTCCTTTATGCTGCATGGAGGTGGCAGTTTTCTTTATCAATGACGGGAAATGCCGGGGTCTGGGGGCGATAACCCCCAAGAAAAGAAGCGGGGGTTTGGTGGCGGCAGCCCCCAAGAAAAGAAGCGGGGGTTTGGGGGCGGTAGCCCCCAACAAAAGAAGCAAGGGTTTGGGGGCGGCAGCCCCCAATTAAAAGAAATTAAAAGAATTAAAGGAATTAAAAGAAAAACAAACAAAATTTGTCTATAAAAATGTTTCTTTTATAATTTTGAAAAACCTTGTATAGATACAACTTGTCCTGTAACCATCTTTAACTTTTGTTTATTGCTTTGATGCACCCAGATTAATTTTAACACTTTAACTGGGGGGGAAGTGTCCGGGGGGCAAGTGTCCGGGGGGGAAGTGTTCTACTTGGGCGGGGGGGAAGTGTCCGGGGGGGGAAGTGTCCTAGATCCACCTAGAATACCTGACCTGACCTATGTTTATTCAGCCTCATAATGATTCTCCATAAGGCTAACATTGTAGTTTGAAATATAAAAATCTGTTATAATAATAATATAATTGTTGTATTTAATTAATATCGTGGTTTACATTGAATAGTGTAAATTGTTAATCGCGGTTTACATTGAAACATCTCTACTTGTTTTATTTATAACAAAAATAAGAACGAATTTGTCTTATGTGTCTTGTGCGTGATTGTATTGAATTCATGACAACTGCTGCTTTTATTATTAATCAATTGACACCTCGACTCCTCTCTGACTACTCTATCCGATAGCTCTATCATTTCGCTAACTGCTCTCTATCTTCTATCTTCTATAATCACAACAGCTTTTATAATTCATTAGATGATTACAACATAATAATTATAGTTTGAAGTTGTCTAGAAAATTTATCGTACACCACCGGGACTACCCTCACACTAATTGATTATCAGACAGAACAAAAAGCTTTTACTTGACCCGTAGGGTCTCCTACGACTTGCTTCACGGGCCGCCAGGCCCGTTCCTAATTAGGAATCGAGAGGTTCATTACTGTAAGAATTGCTCGCTGATTGACTGGCTGGCTGACTGACTGACTAAGCAATCTCAGGAACCACTCTAACGATTTTGATGAAATTTTCACAGCGGCTGGCTGGCTGGATTCTAAGGTCCCTGGTATGTTCCGCTATTTCGTCCATGAGCCGTATTTTAGGCTTTACTGGTATCAGACTTTGGGTTTCATCTATATCTACTTTCTGTCTGATTTGTTTTTTTTCTGTATTTCACTATTTTTGGTTACATTTCCTATTTCTTGGTCAATTGGTACAGTGCTGTATTAAGATAGGGTTAGGGACTCACTTTACACTGCTGATGATGGAGCTGAGTTTCCCTGGTTACAGTGTTTAAATCCTGAAACCCTTTATTTTTATTAAATTTAGTATGTAGACTTACCCCTTTCGGCGGACAAAAAGTCCTGTATTTTCTAATATATAGGATAGTTATTCGTGCAGTTATTAAAGTGTTTATTTGTATGTAGGTTTCATTTTTGATAGGAGACTGGTTTAACATTTGTTTCTATATATATATTTCGCCAGTCAGGTTGTGCTGCTTAATCATATCATTGAACGTCTATATCTCAGCAATTTCTCAACGAAATTCAGATATTGTTACATATTTGGAATCCTTGCAACGCAAGCTTTTTAATGATATGAAAACATTACGACTAATGTGAAGAATGGCCACGATACGGAGGGTGCAATTTCGCAAAAGACACTTTTTCAAAACGCTTATAAAAAAATAAAGTCAAAATAAAAAATCCCGGTTTCATGGGGTCATCGACGGTGAGTTGAACTAGTTGTGTTTCAAATTTCAAGCAATATGATAAAGATTTGTAGAAAAATCTGGGGGGGGGGGGGGGTCCGTGTCATCAGAAAATGACACTTTATTACGGGACATGGTGTATATATATATGTTATTTTACATTACTTACAATTCTAGTATATCGGCTTATATCAAATGATTATTTATTTGCTGATTCAAATACTTAGTACATTATCGATAATGTCAACATCTAACAACGAATACACTCGTACCAAAGTTGTCAGAGAGAACGCTCCCCTCTCTAGTGTTGTTACAGGTTAGTCAAGGTCATTCATCTATATTCCTCATTAACACATCCTTAATTATCTCTCCTCGAAATCTTAATTATTAGAAAACCGTTAGGGTTTATTACTGTGAAAGTATTCTGCATGTATGTATTGTATGTATGTAATATGTTTTGACAAAACACGAAAAAAAATGAAAATTGCCACAGACTCAATGATAGAATACAACAACTGATGAGGGCCTAGTAAGCTACTACTACTATTAAATGAATAGACCGAAACTGCAGAGGAGTATATTTCTTGCCAAGTTTATTACACTCTCACTCTATCCCAGACGGCAAGCAAACTTCAAGTGTTAGTTTGTAATGTACTACCTCGTCAGCTGAATAGCTCTTCCCAGTGGATCCTATGGGAATATCTATAAGGTTGCTACTCACTGCTATGTTAGGTTGGAGGCCAGCTGATTGAATTTAAAGCAATGGACCGTACAAATGTTTATAGGTTAATAATGACATTTAGGGGCTGGGATTACTCTCTCTCTCTTTCTCAGACTGTAAGCAAAGCTGTTCAGGGGGGAGGGACAATATACACTACTCTTTCATTGTAGCGAGTGGTTAAAGAAGGCTAAGTACGGTAGGGTTGAGCACAGAGGCATCATATGATAGTATTGACAGATGGGAGGACATGGGGAGGTAAATTGCGGACATACAAAGTATTAGATAGTATTTTCAGGTTTATCTTTTACCTGAGCAGCTAGCTGAATGGTTAGAGCGTCAGATTTCCAACGCGGAGGTCACAAGTTCGATCCCACCTGGACGTCATTGCCGACTTTGCAAAAGCTGTGCCCAACAAAAAGTTATATTAGAGATCTTGTACGTTTTAAAACAACAATATATATAAACTTTCCAAACCACAGACAGGCTTTCTATTGCAGATCATAGCTTATCGGCTTCCCAAATGAATGACTATGTTAACACGGATATAATTGAAACTCCAGACCGGCACAAGTCTTCCCCAGAGAAGTGGAAACCAAGACAACGAGCTAGAAAACTGTTAGTTTAATATTATAAAAGAAGTTGAATGTGGTCCGAATAGCACTCGTTGCTACACCATGGCCTGCCATTTTGTCTGCAATATCCGCAGACGTCACATCTACGAAAGCCGAGGTAATTAAATGGCATCTCAACACCCACCCGGTCACATAGTCTTGTTTTATCTTGTCTTGTTCAAACAAGCCACTGGCCCCCTTACCATAGAAAGAGCCTGAGGTTTATGATTGCAAACAGCATAAAAAAATTTACCCTTCCTAAAAATTTATTTTTCTTCCTGTGAAAAATGTTCTTCAATTATTAAATTTCTTGAAAATGAGATTTTCAAGCGTAACTTTATGCAGCTTTATGTAGTTGTTTTCATTTATTTCATAAACATTGCAGTCAGTGCAATTTTTATCTGTATTATAACATTTATCTGCAATTGACAGCTATCCTGTTTAGTTGATACTATACAGATACACTACACTAAATATTGTTGTGCCATCATGCTGTAAAAGATTTTGATACTTTTGAAATTTGATGTCTCTAATCAATAGCAAGGGAATGGCAATGGTACGAAAATAAAAGGCATTTTTGCATGAAACGTTCATTTTTATCATTTTTTTATAACATACTCTTTCCCCGGTGGAAAATATAGCCAAATTTGTCAACCCATGCTTCGAAGGGTTAATTATGTTCGAAAAATACAGTAATCAACATTCGTTTTTATCTGATCAACCAAAATGTCGGAACACTCATAATTGGATTCACTGCTAGTGAAGATCTTGAAATATCGCTATATTGAAACTATATATATATCAACTATATTGAAACTTTAACAAAGGAATCAGCTCTTACTTCTTTCTGATAATATTTAACTCCTGTAGGGGTTTTTCTCAGATGTCTAACATTGTTATTTCACTAATGCTATGCAGTACAGGACAGAAGAGGTGTGAATAATGAATGGTGTTATTTATATTACTCAGGCCAACGCCGAAATGTCTAACCTGTACTCAACAAAAATACAAACAGAATCATATGCGTGCAGTACAATGCATCTAGGAAGGTGGTCTAAATAAACACAACACAATACAATGCACTTGAAAAGGACAAAGAATCATAACTCATTGTTTGATCGAATGCGACAACTATGAATAGTATTTGAGCTGTTGTTGCCTAGAAGTTTATTGTTTGTCTTGTAAAAAAATTATATTCCTCCTAGCAACGACACTGGAACTCCAGACAGTGTAACCAATGACAACTCCCCGCTGTTAGCCCCATTGTTACGCAGCAAACAGCTGAACCAAAAACAAGAACAACTAACCGCAACTACTGGAACCCAGTGTAAAACCCCTAATACGAACGGCACCAGAACAAAGATAACCCATCCTGCAGCTACACACACCTTTTCAGGTGAGGTTTATCTGATTATTCACATTATTACATTTTACAGTTATTATTAATTAATAATTATAGAAAGTTAAATCTGAGCCACGTCCCGACTAAGTATAAAATGTATATTCTCACTGAACGTTTTGTGTATAATTATGTTCACATAAATATGGTTTTTGTTCAGTTGTGGAGAAAAAAAGGACGCCAGTGGGGGTTGAACCAGCGGAATACGGTACACTCTTCAGCAGCGCGCTAACAGATTCTGCCACCACCCCGACATTATCACAGTTTTTTTATCTCTTATCCAAAACTAGTAAATCACAGGCCATAAAGTAAAACGATGGACTATGCGACTCCGGGATGATTAGATCCGCTTTTAGAGATAGGAAAATACAACTTAAGATTGACAACTGTCGTTCGATATTACGGGTCTAAATGAGCTAGGCAATGAATATCTGGGACGTTTGATGAATCTGTTAGCGCACTGTAGAAGAGGTCATATGGACCGAAGCGCATAAATGATGCCATCGTCCATTTTTTTAAACGACTTATAAAAATATAACTATTTTCCATTGCTTTTTACCATTGCATTCAAGCTCAACTCCATTTCATTTAATTAATTATATTATCCAATGAATTACATTGAGAATAATTATTTAATCAAGATAAGTAATTTTTAGGGTGACCAGAAATTGGCTGCGATTACAGATAAAGGAGACAAGAAAAGCTACCAACTTTTTGATGTTGATATAATCAGACATCTGAACTGGATATGCAATGATTAACAACATCAGTAGCTGCATCACATAATATCGTTTATATTAATGGTTCACTGCTTGACTCCAATGTAATAGCGGCTTAATTTAAATTCAGTGAATCGCTACCAATAGGCCTAGGGTTCACCGCAAGAAAAGCCTCAATCATCCAAACCATATCCACAAAGCACATTCGATTCAATTGTTGCATGTACCACAAACCACCAGCGAAAGAACATTGGGTTATGGAAGTAAAGGTACAATTCGATGTGAAGGTGATACCGTAATCACACTGTGAAGTATGAGCTTGTTAAGGTTTCAACATTGCAGGTTCTTAGCTCTTTTCAGCGGTGGGCCAAAAATTCAGCCACTACTGTCCCCTGACGCTTCAATGCTCATTTCTTCCACTTATATTTAACTGACAATTAATGTGATTGGCAAGTGAGGTCAAATTAACAGCACATTGTGATTTGACACTAGTTGTGTGATATTGTAAATTATATTATGTATAGCGAATCACTGTGGAATTATTTCAATTATTTCAATTTAACATCTTTCTTTCGGACTACCTTTCGATTTGTGCACACCATACCAGAGAAGGGTATTTCTATTTTTCCATTATATTTTTCAGATTTCACAAGTTATCTGGCAGCCAAGGAATGCAATCCCAATGCCACTTATGTAACGCCGTCTAATTCGGTCGGTCAGCTCAAAGTAGCGTTGCAGTACTTTGAAGGAAAACTCCAGATAGAAGTAATCGAAGCCATAGATCTAGAATTTAAGTGTTACAGCCCAGGCAGTCCGATAAAGTCCTGTGTTAAAGGTTGTCTGCAACCCGATAAAATCTGTGCATTTAAAACAAAAACGCGAATAAATAAAGTAAGTTTAAATAATAATCGTAATGTTAGAAATCGTATTTTTAATTTGTTGCTCATATCACTACTATGACATGACTATTTCTCATATCCTTTATTCTACTTAAGCAAAGACATCGACGTGTTTGCTCACTACATTAGATTGAAGTGTAGTGTATTGATTCCGCGGTTAAAAAAACCCAATTTAATTTAATTTAATTAAGTCCCTTGTTAGTAGTTGGTGTTCAATGAATCAATACAACTTTAATTTAATAAAACGAGGTTTTTTTGGTTTAGATCACGATCTACCCGTATAGTAGGCAACCAGTTTATTGATTCCAATAATTTTGTAAGAGATAATAAGTTATTGTCGGATTCAATAAAAAATATATAATGTGAGTGGTATGTAGTACTGTTGTGTAGTGTAGTGTTTACCTTTTAGTGTCTCAATAAACTTTACACGTATCAAATCGTATTATATGACTGAGGGTCGTTTGTTCCTGTATAATTTAGATCCCAGGGTCTATATACGCAAGTTGTTGCTAATTATTCACAGTCCATTCAAAATGGATTTTAGAAGTAAAATAGTGACTATGTAAAGCAAAAGACAAAGTTGATTTGTTCGAAAAAACAATGAGTGATTGACTTTAAACACAATAATTAGTTAGACCTCGATATTTATCGGTATGTTAATTTCTTCATATCAGAGGACTTCAGAGGTTTTAGATAGATATAATATTATATAATTATAATAAGTCTAAAATTACCAGCAAACAAGGTTGGGTACTATTACTATTCTATTCTAAAAGACCTCAGGGGGGCGCACCATCTACTCCACTGGGCTGGGACGATTGGTTTTAATGCTCTTTGCAGCAGCCTTCATTTCAGCAAAGGAGATATCGCCATTGGGAATATCTGGGAGTACAGACTCGGACACTTTTACTTCTATAAAGTAGAAGTAAAAGACCCTGTCATTATTGAGGAGCTTTTCAAAGTGGGCCAACCATTGTGGCGATCGGCTGGTGATTCTGCCTTAACCTTGGTGGTTGGTTGGCTTTTCCGCCCTGTAAGCAAGTTGATCGATTGCCTGATGTCATTGACATCATTGATGACATCAACCTGCTGGTTGATAACCTCCTGTATATTGTCAGAATACTGCCTGTTAGGGGAATGAAGCCTTAACTTAATTCTTCGCCACTGTAGTCTGTTTGAGTTGGGTAAGATTTGCTAAGCAACCATTGTGGCGATCGGCTGGTAATTCTGCCTTAACCTTGGTGGTTGGTTGGCTTTTCCGCCCTGTAAGCAAGTTGATCGATTGCCTGATGTCATTGACATCATTGATGACATCAACCTGCTGGTTGATAACCTCCTGTATATTGTCAGAATACTGCCTGTTAGGGGAATGAAGCCTTAACTTAATTCTTCGCCACTGTAGTCTGTTTGAGTTGGGTAAGATTTGCTAAGTCAGGGTTAAAGCTGTGTGAATGAAAACAAAAATACCAAGGTGCTGTTTTAGTGGCCGTTTTCGTATATATTCATATATATTTTAGAATCCTAAATTCAACGAAATGTTCACTTCGAAAAAATTGAAGTTGGAATCGCTTCCAAAATACAGGTTAGAGCTGTTTATAATTGCTGTTGATGGGGCAACAAGGAAACGGCCCAGCGGGATGTGTCATCTGTCCTTAGGTGAACTCAGTCTAGACAATCTGGCAATCGGTAAAGAAATCTGGTTAAATTTGGTGCCTTTCTATCAACCCATGGTTAGTAAATGACGTATCAAGCCACCCAGAAATGGGTTAGAAAGTGTTGTGAGTAGAGTGTGTTCTCCTTTCCTTATATTATGGCAACAGAGACGAGTCTTCGTGCCTCTGTATTTCGTTTTTTACGTTCAACAAATAACTTTACTTTTATTTATTTTTATGTAGAGTGCTATTCTTTGACATACGTTACACTATTAAACATGGTGGAGCCTTTGCATAGTGTTACAAGTTACAAGTTTAGTAAAGTCAAACTTATAAGAGGCTTACAAATTGGTTAAATTCATTGACAGAAATTGTAGTGACTGATGATACAAGTTTCAAGTTACAAGTTGCCCAATAATTGTAGTTGGAAATTGTCCCAGATGGCATGGAAATGACTATCCCATTGTTTGAGTGAGAGTGAACAAGAAGTTGCCCAAGAGTGACATAGAACTATATTATGGGTTATAGCCATCCGCAATCATCGCATCAAGGTCAACATAATTGTATTTGTCACTGAACTTACTAATTATCCAATAACAAGTTCTCGGTTGATTACGATTGCGATGGCAGTATTGTCATCTGGCATATTACTGCATCGATTTGTGAGGCTTGGTTCGTTCAATGTTGATATTTGCTCACACAAACGCATTCCCTATTCACGAGCATGTTTTGCGGTTGCAAGAACAGCATTGAGACATAGTGAACTATTTGCCATACTGTTTGAGTTTATCAGCTCTATAACATTATCTACTGCCAGGGACTGATATACTAATAGGCGGTAGGCCGGCATTCCGTAAAATAATATAACAAACAGAAAACTCGAGAGAGTTATTAGATTTTGTGATATAATTATCAGTAACTTTTTATTAACCTTGATTTGACATAATTGTTCCAGTTGAGTGGCGAATAAATATTATTCGAATGATAACACCCACCTCCGCCCTCTTTCCTTCTGCAGAACATATCTGAAGTTTGTTTCACATTCTGCTCAGTTAACTTGCAAGCCTTTATCTTCATAAATTGTTTGTTTAAATTTTGGGTTATTTTTTTCTCATTATGTGAGATTTCAGTTTGTGTTACACAGTGGCTAGTGGAGCTAATGGACTATTAATTGACAATGATGGCTGAGACGAAAGTTAGGCGCCAAAAATATTTTGCGACGGCAAATTCAGTACGTCTGTATCATAATTTAGGTAATTTACTTAAAAGCTTTCCTCAAAATAAAAACAGAATTTTGATCACTTTTACTGTAATGTTAATTAGTTATACCTCCTGTGTAAAGCCTCAAAAAATGAAACGATATCCCTCACCGCAAGCATCGAAAAATAAAGTAAATATAGGGAGGAAGTAAAAAGTAAAGAATTACGGTAAATAAAATATGGTTTATTTACCGTTCGTCCCGACATCTGTTATTTACCGACCGAGCGCAGCGAGGGAGGTAAATAAGTCAGATCGAGGGGCGAAAAGGTAAATAACGTGTTTTATTTAGCGTACAATATGTAATTTTATTGTTAAATATTTTTATTATAATTATTAAAATCTATTATTGTTCAATAAGTAATTAGACATTGCACCAGTCACAGTTCGAACCGCAATTATTCTTTGTCCTTAGTGTGATTTGTTGATACCAAGGAAATGGTTTCGTTACAAGGATTCCAAATTTATAAATTAATTTTAATATCGAAATAGCTGATATGGCCGTTCCAAAAAATGCAGTACTGTTATGTTCTCAATTAAAGTCCATTCTTCAATCTGTTCAATCTGCTCAATTTCATCAATCTGGAAATATCTTTCATGACGCCGCAGGTTTCTAGCCCACTGAGTGATTGACAGGCGGACATGGTTGGCTCCCCAAAATAGAGCCGTTGGTTTAAAAGAGATTATTGCAGGGATCAGATATTTATGGGGCACTTGCAAGCAAATAAAGTACATGTAGTAAGCATAATTATTTATAACTTTTACAAATTAAATGTTTTACTCACTATGATTACATTTGGTCTAGCTAATAAAGAGATCATTCCATAAATATAATTAATTATGAACAAGAACAATTATTTTTTGTTTGAATATTATTTATAGGTAACAATCAATCTATCAAACATTCGCAGGGGCGCAGGGGTCTGTTTTAATATTGATTGCAAGGGAGGAGGGGGTGGGAAACGACAAGTAACAAAAATGGCAACATAATCGATAGACGCTTTAGTGCGAACTGCGCGAAGTGAAAATTATATTTAACCTACCTAATGTAACCGCCCCGCCCATGCCTAACTTTACTTCCTACACTCACATCTCTCTATACAAGTCTTTCCTACTGTACTTATCAATTTCCTCTTGCTGCATAGACTATTGTCTAAGCAAGGGGGCTATTATGATACTCGTTAACTCGTTACACAGACTGTACAGTCTACACGGCGATTTCTTGACATTCAATAGGTAGGCCTGCGTAGAATACGATGTATTAACCACCATGGCCATGGCATGTCCGGGCCTACTGCACGTGGCGGCCAAACGTGGGGGGGGGGCATTTCCTACTCCCTGCAATCCAATTAGCCCTGCGGAGGTGCCTCAAGTCTATATAACGAAATGTGTTGGAATATAGCGGTTAAACAAAGTAACAAAGGTTTGGACGACAAGGACATAACCGTTAAACTAACTGAGAAACGAATGTTAGGACATTCGGTTTCTTTAGTTTCAGAAAATTAAGAATATTGATTCTGCTTTTAAATTTTAAATTTAAATTTAATTAAGAATATTGATTCTACTTTTAAATTTTAAATTTAAATTTTAAATTTTAAAATTTAAATTTTAAAATTTAAATTTTAAATTTTAAATTTTAAATTTTAAATTTTAAATTTTAAATTTTAAATTTTAAATTTTAAATTTTAAAATTTAAATTTTAAATTTTAAATTCTAAATTTAAATTAAATGTTTTGTATTTATGTTGAATAATTATTAATTATTAATGTTCTTCAAGTATGTCGAAGAGGCCGCTATTGTTAGTGGAGTCTACAGTTCCTAGGATCGAGGCCGAGTTGCCGATTAGGATGGCTATCAGGAGTCTTTGCAGCAGGAATCGATGAGACCGGGGTTCCTGTGTTGCTTGTCGAATCTTCCTGCCGACCTCTTTCAGGAATGAGGTTGTTGCTGGTCCTGGCTGGCCAAGGGTTTCGAAGGCTACTGGTGCGAAGAGGTATCCTCGGTCTACTAGTTCTTCGTACTTTCTGGATTTGGTCTCTTCTTGCTCCTTGGCAACACGACCTCCTGTGGATAGACTGGTAGCGAGATGGCTGGGCGCTAGAGGGTCTACGACCGTCGCGTCCCATGTCAGGGACTTACCGCGCGACCAAGGGATCAGGGTCATGCCGTCTGGGCGTTTACCGTCCATTCGACAGAGGCCTGGCGGCTCCAGGATGGACGGAACACCACAGCTGGAGAGTGCGCGCTTTATGATGTCATTTAGCGCCGTGCGGCACGGAATCCGCCCCAAGCTCCTCTGGCAGGACAGGCCATGTAGGCCTTCGGTATCGACTTCCTTACCACATCTGGCGCATGTGTGTTGTTCTGTGACTCGACAGCCTAGTCGAGTAGCGATTGAGATGCGGAGCTGACTGTCAGTTAGCTTTAAACCTTGCGACGACGATGGTAGCGCGTCTATCCAGCAACCGGCGACAGGGTCATCTAAAGAGTTTAGTCGAGCGATATTCTTTGGAGAAGCGGTGCGGCGAAGTGATGCGAGGTTCTCTTCGTGGATCGGGTTTGTCCAAGTCTTCTGCATGTTTACAGAGGACTCTGAAGGTTGCTCGCAATCGGTGGCCACCGATCTCTTCCAGAGCTCATAGGCGTGATCAGTTAAGGTGTTTCGAGATGGAGTAGGCGCAGTGGCGGTGAAAAGACAGCCAGTAAGTTCAGCACATGCAGCCTCAGAAGCCAGATAGGCAGAAGGGGCGAGCTGTATGGCTGAGCTTAGGCCCAACCCACCTGAACGAGCTGATAAACAGGCCTGTATCCACGAACTGTCATTGATTCCGACGTTTGCTATTTTCACCAACACAGACCGCAGTGTATCGTCATATCTTTCCAGAAGCTGGGGAAACGAAAAACATGGAGCAGAGCGGAGGTAATATAGCAGGCGAGGCATTGCGAAAGAGTTCCTAAGCAAGAAGAATCCATGGTGGCTGTCGAGGAGATGAAGCCGGTCGCTAATCAAGGCCAAGTCGTTTATCTTGTCAGTCAGACAGGACTCTATAGCCTCGGATCCGATTGGGGCCCCTAGCATAATCAGTTGGTCAGCTGAAGGTAACTGGATCTTTCCGCCACAAACTCTATTGAAATCTTCCTGAATCCGGGCTCGATCATCGTCAGACACTGGACCCAGAAAAAATAGCTCGCACTTAGAGGCACAAAGTTAAAATCCAATAGCATTCATAATTATTAGCATAACAGTAAAATTGGCTTATTTATGACTGTTCAGTTCGGGCTCAACTTAAAAATAAATAAAGTTATATATCAAATTTAAAAAGTGTCTAACAAATTTAGACCTTGGCGAGCACGTCCAATAGCTCCCGGTTCCGTACGTAGCAATAGTAGCGGTAGCGGTAACGGTATGGCTTTATGGAAAACTGCCATGGCCCCCATGCGGGGATTGAACCCACACGGCAATGCAACCACTACACCAACGTGGGACCTAAAAAAGCAATTACTATTTTAATAACTTTTAAAAGTTTTATAGAGGCGAAATAATAAAATAATAATACAATAATAAAAGGACTTGAAACTAAATAACAGATATTATAAAATATTACAGATAGGGGAGGACTTTCGATGCAAACGAAATTTCATCCCTCTCCA
>JAUCBJ010006407.1:0-42267 GCA_032718475.1 Nemertoderma westbladi | reverse complement strand
GTCCTCCCCATTTTACCGACCCCCAGGGGGGCAGGGGATGATAGACTGAGTCGAAACTGCCAGAGCTCGAACCTATAACCACTAGATTGCAGGCCGGGCGCTCGAACAACTTAGCTACCCTCCTTCTTTTGAATTTAATAAACACCATATTTGGGAACATTACACTACGTTAATTTGTAAATTGCCATGGTGTAGTTACACAAGGGCAGCAATAAACATCAGCTGGATATAACACATGACAAACGTCGAACTTCGTTGTACAATACCACCTCGTGGAACTACAGTACTGTACTAGTAGTAGTACAGTAATTGCTGAAATATTGATGGAGACACTTTTTAAAGCTTTTATTTAAAGCAAAAAAAAAAAATGTGACTCAGGAAGTCAGACCAGAGGTCAGATCATTCTTTCACATTTCATGCAATCGGATTACGATTAGTAGATAATTTGGATGGGGATGGTGAAGCATGTATCGGAATTTACACGAAACTATACAAGGGAATTACTGTAAGCTCAGGAAAACTGAAACGGTTTCATACTCAACTACACAAATCTAGCAGCAGCATCAACATTCAGCGCATCCCAAGAGGGGGTTTTCCCAATTTGGGGGGGGGGGCATGCCCCACCCCAAAGATCTTAGGGTGGGGCACTTGCCCTCTTTGCCCCCCCCCCCCCCCCCCCCCCCCCCTCTGGATACGCCCATGCGTAGTAGTTAAAATTGGTTCACTAACATCATTAGGTTGCCAAAACACATTATAGTGCACCAATAATATCTTGCGAAGCGGCTCAGTGAGACTCAAGAATGTCAATCTTGGCGCGACTAAAGATATAACCCCCGATCCCAATACTGTATCGTCTGGTTCTAGATACTTGACCAAGTGAACCCTCTTTCTTGGCTGTTGCTCATAACGCAGAGTCCAAAGGGTAAACATTCCGTGAATATACAACCATTTATCTTTACTCACACACAGTAGAGGTCAGGTTTCCATATCGCTAGAGCATAAAACGTACAGTCAAAGCGAGTGACTGCTCTACCAGCCTGGGGTGTTCGTAGCGTTTTTGTGTCCATCCAGAGATTTGGTCGACAGCAGTTAGAGCCCAGCATGGACTCCCAGTCCTCTAGTACTGGTTCTACAGTACTGCTGCTGAAATTATCGAACCTTGAGAGTCCGGTTTATTCAACGGGACTTGAATCCAATGAACAGGACAGACTATTCAATGCTGCCCATGTCTTCAAACTGCACGACGCATCCGATAGTCTTCACCTGACTTCACCTGACTAACCTCTAAATAATGGGACCTAAGTTTCCGATGAATTCTGATTGACTGGAAAGCGCAATTAATGCTGCCCATGCCTTCCCCTCAGAGGCGTAGCAACGGGGGGAAGGGGGGGGGGGTGACCTTCCCCCGGCGCACTCACCCAGGGGCAGGGAAAATATCAGGGAATTCGTGGAAAAATAGGAAAAAGCAGTGAAAATTCAGGGATTGTGATAGAGTATTTACAGGACATTCAGGGATTGTGATAGAGTATTTACAGGACATTCAGGGATTGTGAAGAGTATTTACAGGACATGTATCATAAGCGAAAATGTGGAAAAACTTTATCTGCTCGTTTCGCTCGCTATTCTATATATTATAAGTGCAATATGTCAAACTCGTGTAAAATAGATTTGATTTAGTTATACAGTATAATGTTAGATACTGTATATAATATTTAAGAAAGCAACGTTATAAAAGAATTATTGAAGGTAGGGGGGAGGGGGGCACCAACTCAGTTCAATTCCACTGGGCGCAAGAAGGGCTAGCAGTAGAACAACTGTACCATGCCGTATATAACATATACACTCAACAAGCTGTTACGAATGTATTCACACTTTATTTAATGTTAGAAACCTACATCCATAGGACCCACCCAGGAGGAAACATCGATTAGGACTCTATGTAGTGCAGCAGCATGCTGTACTGTAGTAGGCCTAGGGCTTACGTTTCTATACTATAGTCTAGGCCTAATGTAACATTTGGTGAGAAATTCCTTAGGGAGAGTATTATTGATTGCATTACTGTATAGGCCTACAACACATTTTTGTATAGATACAAACATACTGTAGGCCTACATTGGTATGTAATAACCGATTCCATACCATGCTATAAATAATGTCACTCATATTCAAGTTGCTGTTGCCAGCGCTCCAACAGTAAGTATGGCACACTTGGTGTGATAATATTCGTGATAACTAGTTCGCGTGCTATATCCTGTGAGTAAAAACCTCTTTGGGGTTTTTGCGCGCACAATACTGTAATGTAATAATCGCATTTTTCGCGCGCTAAAACTCTACCTAGGGGGTGCATAATAACTCATAAAATATGTAATTAATTATCGTGTTATGATTGGCTGTTATAGGGGCCTATAATAGGGCGTATATTAATACCTAATTCGACAGTAAATGTTCGCGCAAATGATTGGCTGATATCACGAGCGTTTTAACTCTATATTGTTATATTTATTCCGAGCGCCTTGATTGGTTGTTATCGTGTGCGATTTTATTCAATGTGTGAAGGTTTTTCTTCTTGTCTACAATTTTGGAATTTTTGCGCGCGCAAAAACCTACCATAGTTTTATCGCGCGCAAAAACCTATCTGAGTTTTATCGCGCATAAAAGAAATCTTAGTTTTAGCGCGCGCTAAAACCTCCCAACATTGTTTTACGCGTGCAAAAACATCCCAACGGAGTTTTTGCGCGCGCAAAAACATCAGTTTTTGCACGCGCAAATACCTACATTAATTTTAGCGCACGCAAAAACCTGACTAAGTTTTAGCGCGCGCAAAAACCTCTCTTAGTTTTACTACTACTACTACTAGGTCGAGCGAACTCGGAGAGTGGAATTGAGATCCTTCCAGGCTTCCCGATTCTCCATAGTTGTCGCAATTTCGTTTCTCCCAAGTTCAGTATCTCTTTCAAGTTGATCTATATATGTTATGGCTGGTCGTCCACGACTACGCTTTCCATGTGTTGGTTGCCAGAAAAGTAGATCTGGTATGACCTCGTCTTTACTTCGCCAGCAGTGCCCACTGAATCTTAATCTGCGTTCACGGAGGGTGGTTGATACAGGTGGTATTGTACCATAAAGCTCGGCATTTGTCATGTGTTGTCTCCAGCTGATGTTTAGGGCTGCCCTTAGTAGTCTTGTGTAGCAACCATCAATTCGTTGTTCAAGTGATTTAGTCAGTGTCCAGGTCTCACCCCCGTATAAAAGTACACTTTCCACTGTGGCTCGAAAGAACTTAGTCTTCAGGTGCCTGGAGAGATCTGATTTCCAGATTGTATCCATTTTTGATAGAGCTACCCAAGCCTTTGCTTTCCTAACTTCTATGTCCTTTTTGCTACTCTCTATCCATGATCCAAGGTACTGGAAGTCATCGACCTTCCTTAGTTGATTATTATCAATGGTTGTCAAGTTTCCATCAACATTAAATGTCATGAATTCTTTGTAGCATTTATATGTCTTCTATTTCTATTTGTTTGTTGATCAAAATATAACATTAGGCTAGGCTTATAATAATATCTTTCATATCAAAAAGCATAATGTATATAAGCAAAATAATAATATCTGAAGCCTGTAGGCCTACTGTATTACAGTACTAAAGTTATATCATTAAGTAGGCTAATACATACATAATAAAAGTATGTTGGTTACCGGTAGGTAATTCAATAATCACCGCTTCTATATATTTAATATATAGAGGGAAATTCAAATACAGTACATCTCCCTTCCCCGCTAAAGAGTTTTATATAAAACTTTCAAACTGAAACTTTCTAAATTAAACAGATATAAAACTTTCAAACTGAAACTTTTTAAATTAAACAGAACCATATCTGTCAGGAGCAGAACGTTCACGCGTACTTCGGCGCAATGGTGGTGTCTCAGTAAAGTTACTATTGTTCTCACCCGAGTTATTTTTATCATCGTATTCGGTAAAATGATAGAAAGGTTTCAGAAATTTCCTATTGCGAAGGTATTCATGTCCCTCGCTGAGAACTATATAAGAACGATCAGTGTTATGTTTCTTCTTAATTACTCCAAGTCGATTCCAACGTCCAGAAACTTGAATACGTACTGTTTCTCCGATAGCTAAAGGTTTCAAATCATGACCACCAAGAAGATCTCGGCGATAGTTAGCAACAGTTTTTCGTTTTTCTTCAGCTTTCTTCAATTCATTTGGTTTAATGGTAGAATATGTTGAAGAGTGGGCCGGTGCCCGGGTTCGTTGGCTAGCCCAAAAAGCCATTGTGCTGGTGAAAGCCCATCATTGGAATGTAGCGTGTTTCTCCATTCTAACAGTGCCACTCCAAACGTTCTCTGGTTTAATCGCACAGTACTGTTGTCCCAGTGTTTTTTTATAAGGTGTTTCATACTTTTAACGGCAGACTCTGCATGCCCATTAGACTCCGGGTAATAGGCTGACGATGTCTGATGGTCTATTCCATTGTCTATACAATACTTTCCAAATTCAGAACGGAATTGTGGTCCACCATTGTGGATCCGGAAGTCAGGTGAGGACCTTCGAATACGTAAGGGAAAGGCATGGGCAGCCTTGAATAGGCTTTCCAGGATTTGGAAGTCACCGAGAATTAATCGGAAACTTAAGGTCCGATTATTTAGAGCAGCAGTAGTTCCAGTACTCCTCTACGGGAGTCCATGCTGGGCTCTAACTGCTGAGGACACCAAATCTCTGGATGGCACATTCACAAGAATGCTACGCCGGGTTCATTGTGTCAAGTACAATGCACACATCTCCAACCAGACACTATATAACATTGGAGGTGTCTCATTGGTTCCCCCAAGCTTGACACTAGAACAAAATCGCCTCCGCTTTGCAGGACATTGCTTTCGCCGTGAGGACCAGCCAGTGCATAATCTTGTACTTTGGCAGCCTCATGGAGTGAATAAGCATGGTGGACAGCCCATGACTTTCTTGAGACGCATCTTAATGGACACTGGCCTTAAAGATGCGGATGATCTAGCAAATGTCATGGGTGATAGGGAGTTGTGGCGGTGCAATTTTGTTGACAAGCCGGCACAGCATTCTTAAAAATGCAGCTGCAATGCAGCATGCCGATCCTAGTAGTGGTCCACCATCCGTTCGCATTTTTTCGGGAATTCCATAATCTCGGAACCACTGATCTATAACTTTAATAATATCTCAGTATCTGGTGCCTTGGAGAGAGATGGTAAACCAACTACAGGCCAACCAGAATACCGATCAGCCAAAACGATGAAGTGTCTGGATCCATATTCAAAGAGATCCATGGAGACATCTTCAAATGGTCGATTTACAAATGTCTGTTTACGAGTCTCAGATTTCTGACTTGCCTGTAACTGTTGACACTGTTCACACTGCAAAGTCACCTGTGCTATATCATTGGATAACCCAGGCCAATAATATAGCTGCCTAGCTCGGGAATAAGTTTGTAATTGGCCTTGATGAGCATAATGTAATGTATTCAATATTTCCTTCCTACAACCAGTAGGAATAATAAGAATTAAACCGGAGTTCACATCAACACTTAATTTAGCCCACTGGTTAGAATATGGCCGAGCAGGATGACTTATCGGCAAATTCTTAACAATCTTATTTGACAAAAGGGCTTCTTTTATAGCTAAATATGTAGCATCACTATTAGCTACTGATATAATCTACTCCAGAGCTATATCATTTTTATTATCTTTGTCTTGTATGTCATTTGTTTCCTCAGAACTCATTACTTTATTAATGAAACATATTTCACTAACAGCCACATCTTCCTGATCTTCTTGAGAAGGGTCCTCTATTGGAGTTCGACTCAAAGCATCAGCAATCAAATGCTTTTTACCTTGTGTCCACTCGAGTTTGAAAACATAACCAGCCAATTTCTGTAAAATCGGTTGAAGACGAAGGTTATCTATGGCATCTAATGATTTACCATTTACAATACCAAGTAAAGGTTTATGGTCTGTCACCACATTGAATTCAGTTCCAGCAAGGTACAATCGACATCTTTGTACTGCCCACTGGATAGCTAACAATTCCAGTTCGCAGACTGCGTAGCGTGTTTCAGCATCACTTAAGAATCTGCTACCGCACTGAATGAGGTGAATAGCACCATCATGGTCATGCTGAACCAAAGCAAATCCCAAACCTCCCACTCGCGATGCATCAGCTAGAAGCACTGTAGGAAGTGTATGATCAAAGTGGCGCAAAATCGGCGCTGATGTTAATGCTTGTTTGAGCTCCTCAAAGGCCAACTGATGTTCCTCCAACCACGCAAAATGATTTTTTTGCGAGAGTAATGGTCGTAGAGGTGTCATTAGTTGAGATACATGAGGTGTATACTGCGCCAACTGATTAACTAAGCCAAAAAGGCTTCTCAAATCAGTAATATTAACAGGAATGGGAAACTCTTGAATAGCTTCAACCTTCCTAGGGTCTGGTTTAACTTTACCACTTACTACATGACCTACAAAATTAACTTCTAAGGCAATCTGAAACTTCTCTAACGATATCGTTATTCCATGAGATCTACATCTTGTCAGTATATTTCTAACTCTGGTCTTAATGGTGTCCCAATCAGGAGCATGAACAAGAATATCATCAACAATCTTCTTATATCCATGAAGTCCTTCTAGAGCTTTGTCTCCGCGCTCACAATACTCGTCGCCACTTGAAGCTAAACCCATTGGAGCACGAAGATAGCGAAATCGACCCCACGGGGTTAGGAACGTTGTTAATGCCCTACTCTCTTTTTCAAGAGCAACCTGCCAATATCCCTTGACAGCATCAAGGGATGCGAACCATTTTGATCCAGGTGGGATTGTTGTCATGATCTCTGACGGTGTGGGAAAAGGGTAGATAGGTCGCTTTACATAGCGGTTCAGCCCAGTATAATCCACAACTAAACGAACTTTGCCGTTAGGTCTCCCCACTATGTGAAAAGGTGATACCCATTCGGATGGACCATCGACTGGCTCGATAATACATTTCCTCACCATGTCGTCAACCTCAAGTCTAGCTTTTTCTCTGTAGGCAAATGGAATTGCCCTTGCTGTAGTGACATGAGTTGGATTGATTTCAACATCATCCTTCAGATGAATTCGCATAGGGGCCCCTGTCATGGGCTTTAATTCAGAAAACATCTTGAAATTCTATATTTAATTTCTTAATGAACTCATTTATTTCAGTTGAGGTTGGTTGATGATTGACATCTGTGAAATGTACATGTTTTTCTGAAATAGTATTATTAATCACTATTTGTTTAACACCAAGATCATATTTCTTTATGATTCGTTCACTCAATGGGAATGACTTATTAATAATATCAAGGTCAATTAAGGTATGCCAAGAAATTATCAACTCATCCTGTAAATCAGGAGTTATATATGCTGTAACAGTTGTTACACGGTCATACCAGGTAACAACTAGTTGCGTAGATCCACTACATTGAAGCTCATGGCCACCTGCAGCAACTATTCGCCGTATATCATCAGTCTCACACTCAAATTTGAATTTCTCAACTAGATCGGCAGATATCAGACAGTGAGATGCCCCAGAATCAGGTAAAATATCAACATTAAATGCCTGGTGTGGAGACCCATCTTCAGGATCCACACGTACTCGTGCAGTAGGTGTAGATCGACAATGGTGTGACATGGTTACACAAATGCGTATTATATTATTTTGAATCGGTTCTGCATTGCTGTTCCCAGAAATAGATTTCTGAGATTTTCTATAATAGCAAACCTTACTGAAATGATTCTTACATTTGCATTTATTACAAAATTTCCCATATGCTGGGCAATATTTACCAACACCATGTTTTTCATTACCGCAATAACTACATTAGTCGGTTGATTCATTATTGCGATCTCTGGGCTGAGAACGCCCCCTATTTGTCTAGCATTTTTATTGCGTTTATAACTAGATGTAGAGGCTTTATTCACTGTAGCTTCGCTACTTCTTCCTCTATTCAACGCCCTTTTGGCCGCAGCAGCAATTTCCCATGCTAAGCCTATTTCCATTATCTTATCATATGTATGCTCTTTTATCTTTAAAAGTTCTTCTTGTAACCTGGGATGCTTAATAGCTCCACAAACAATCTTTGTAGCCAGTAAATCTTCATATGGAAGCCTATCAAGCTCAGAATCTTGGCCAATTTGCTTCAAACGCACGATATAGTCACTGAAGAGTTCACCATCTGCCCATTCACAACTCCAAAAGTTGTGTCGGTGATTCAATACTGGCACCTGTCGAATAAAATGTTGCTCATAAAATTCGAGAACTTCCATTATTGGTGTATCTACAAGAACTTTAAGAAGTTGTTCACCCTTAAGATCCATGGCTGGGTCAACACATGACCGAAGGTGTGAACGCTGAGTTGAGGCTGGCAATGCAGACATCTGGTTGGAATTATAAAAGGACTCAAATCCTTTTCTCCAAACGTGGTATTCAGCCAAACTAGCTGATACAGATAAATTTATATGTGGCTTCAATTAAGTATCAATCCTTGACGATCTAGGAGCTACAGCTAGAACTCCCGGTGGAGGCTTTGCATCAAACTGCCCTCGAATCTTCCTTAGGAAGCTACATAATCCATCCAGGATTTCATCTAGGTCGCAGTACTCGACCCACCCTTTATCTGTGTGTAGGTTGTCTTCATCGACACCTTCAACGTCCAGACATCTATCAACGGCTGCCTGATATGTATTCATTAAATCTCTAGCCTCTTTAACTGCTAACTCTGCAGTAAGCAAGTCACACAACCGGTAATCCGGCTGTTGGATTTCAGTCATTAATATTTCTACTTGCGTTATGGCTTTTTGAGCACCAAAACGATATTGGCCACGGCTACGTCTTGCAGAAGTAATTTCAGCACCTGTACCTGTAGGCATAATCAAGCTGTTTAGCCTATCTACTTCGATACTTTAGCTCCGCTGGTCATATATATTGGCCTACTTTCAACGACACAGTACTCTGTACTGGTCAGTCGGTACCGGTATAGCGGTAGGCCTGTTTATTTATTTTTTTGATCACCGGTACCACGATTTAGGTTTAACTACCGGTCACCGGTCTGCCGGTGTTCATTGCAGCATTGTCGGTAAATACTGAAATACTCGCAGCGCCATCTTCTATTTCTATTTGTTTGTTGATCAAAATATAACATTAGGCTAGGCTTATAATAATATCTTTCATATCTAAAAGCATAATGTATATAAGCAAAATAATAATATCTGAAGCCTGTAGGCCTACTGTATTACAGTACTAAAGTTATATCATTAAGTAGGCTAATACATACATAATAAAAGTATGTTGGTTACCGGTAGGTAATTCAATAATCACCGCTTCTATATATTTAATATATAGAGGGAAATTCAAATACAGTACAATATGCAATCCAACCTCCTTACCAACCCTCTCCACTTTATTTAGTAGAAGCTGTGCATCTGCTAGCGTATTAGAGAGCAGGGCGATGTCATCCGCAAAGTCAGTGTCTGTGACTGTAGTTGCCGGATATCTACTACTTCTGCGTACTTGAAGTGTGAATCCCAGATCTTCACCCTTTGTGGCCGTCCTCATTGCATAATCCAGCACAATTACAAATAGTAATGGTGCTAATGTGTCACCTTGCAGTACGCCAGCCAGGATTGAGAAAAACTCAGTTTCACCATCTGGTGAGAGTACCTGTGCTTCTGTGTCACAATATAACAATCCAATGCCAGCAACAATTACTTCTGGTATTCCATAAGCTCTTAGGATTTCAAGCATTTTACCTCTATGGATGGAGTCGAATGCCTTCTTGAAGTCCACAAAAGTCATGACTGCGGGGAGATTCTTTGACTTAATTCCTTCAATCAGTCTCCGTAATGCAAGTATCTGAGCTATTGTTAATCTACTTGGTCGAAATCCGTTTTGGCTCTTACGCAGTAGTTTCTCTATGTGAGGCCTAATCCTATATAGAAACATTTTATTGTATATTTTGGCAGCTACCACAAGCAGACAGATCCCATGATAGTTTGTTGGTATGCCGAGGTCTCCTTTCTTGGGGAGAGGCTTTAGTTGACCTTTAGTCCAAATTGGTGGTGGCTTTTCCCCTTTTAACATCCGGTTGCAAACATTCAATAATGGTCTGTTTAGCACTCCGGTTTTCCATACCTCCGCTGGGATTTCATCTAATCCACTCGCTTTATTATTGGACATACTTTTAATGCTTCTTTGGAGTTCGGCAGGTGTGAAGTCCCCTGTTTCTATAGGTAGTGTCTTGTCATATATTTTCCTTGTAGGGCTGACCTCGATGTTTGGTGGCTGCCCAAGCAAGTTGCTGAAGTGGTTTTTCCACTTCCCAACACGTTATTCAGGACTATCGGCTTTGAGGCGCCCCTTTGCACAACTTTTCCGACCAGATATCTCATTTACAGTTTGCCAGGTAAGTCTTGATTGTTGCTGTATGTGAGCAACTGTAATTGCTTCAGTTTTATCCTGTATGTACTTTTCCTGGCTGATGTTGTAGGCCAATTTAAGATCGTCCTTAGCTTTCTCAACCTTGTTAATGTTTTCGGTTGTTGGTTGTTCGGTTTTAACTTTGTAGGCTATCTTAAGATCTTCTCTCTTACAAGTAACCTCAGAGTTTTGCCATGGCACATACTGTTTTCGTTTGGGTGTCTGGGGGATATGCCTATTAGCTGATTCCTTGTGGGCTGTTATTATATTCTGGTATATTGAATTGGTGGATTGGTCTTCATCCATTGACTGAAGTGCTTCAAAGCGGTTTTGAACTTCTACTGCATAAGCATCCTTTACAGCATTGTCAGTTCTGAGTTTCTCCCAGTCATATTTGATTTGCTTGCTTGTCCTTGGCTTGTCCTCTTAGTTTTAGCGCCCGCAAAAACCTGCCTTAGTTTTATCACGCGCAAAAAAACTCCCAACACAGTTTTTGCACGAGCGCTATGATTGGTCAATTATTAATTTCGAATTCTGGAACATATAAAATATGAGGGAAATTAATGTTATATGAATTTCCTATAATAGTTTGGGAGGAGAAACTGTCACGGTTTATAGGGTTACAGAAAGTAGTAGCAGTAATGTATTGTGAGAGTCCATTGTTAGCAATGCGGCACTGATTGTAAAGCAACACTGATAGATATCCTGCAGTATTGTAAAGCAGCACTGATTGTAAAACTGATAGCTAGCCTGCAGTATTGTAAAGCAGCACTGATTGTAAAGCAACACTGATAAATAGCCTAGAGTATTGCAGCAGCACTGATAGAAAGCCTACAGTATTGCAGCAGCACTGATAGATACGCTACAGTATTGTAAATCAACACTGATAGATAGCCAACAGTATTGGAAAGCAACACTGATAGATAGCCTACAGTATTGCAGCAGCACTGATTGTAAAGCAACACTGATAGATAGCCTACAGTATTGTAAAGTAACACTGATAGATAGCCTACAGTATTGTAAAGCAACACTGATAGATAGCCTACAGTATTGGAAAGCAACACTGATAGATAGCCTACAGTATTGCAGCAGCACTGATTGTAAAGCAACACTGATAGATAGCCTACAGTATTGCCGTAGCACTGATTGTAAAGCAACACTGATAAAATAGCCTACAGTATTGTAAAGCAGCACTGATTGTAAAGTAACACTGATAAATAGCCTACAGTATTGCAGCAGCACTGATAGATAGCCTACAGTATTGCAGCAGCACTGATTGTAAAGCAACACTGATAGATAGCCTACAGTATTGTAAAGTAACACTGATAGATAGCCTCAGTATTGCAGTATCACTGATTGTAAACCAACACTGATAGCCTACAGTATTGCAGTAGCACTGATTGTAAAGCGCAACACTGATAGATAGCCTACAGTATTGCAGTAGCACATATTGTAAAACAACACTGATAGATAGCCTACAGTATTGTAAAGCAACACTGATAGATAGCCTACAGTATTGTAAAGCAACACTGATAGATAGCGTACAGTATTGCAGCAGCACAGATTGTAAAACAACACTGATAGATAGCCTACAGTATTGTAAAGCAACACTGATAGATAGCCTACAGTATTGCAGCATCACTGATTGTAAAGCAACACTGATAGATAGCCTACAGTATTGCAGCAGCACTGATTGTAAAGCAACACTGATAGATAACCTACAGTATTGTAAAGTAACACTGATAGATAGCCTACAGTATCGCAGCAGCACTGATTGTAAAGCAAAACTGATAGATAGCCTACAGTATTGTAAAGCAACACTGATAGATAGCCTACAGTATTGCAGCAGCACTGATTGTAAAGCAACACTGATAGATAGCCTACAGTATTGCAGCAGCACTGATTGTAAAGCAACACTGATAGATAGCCTACAGTATTGTAAAGTAACACTGATAGATAGCATACAGTATTGTAAAGCAAAACTGATAGATAGCCTACAGTATTGCAGCATCACTGATTGTAAAGCAACACTGATAGATAGCCTACAGTATTGCAGCAGCACTGATTGTAAAGCAACACTGATAGATAGCCTACAGTATTGTAAAGTAACACTGATAGATAGCCTACAGTATTGTAAAGCAACACTGATAGATAGCCTACAGTATTGCAGCATCACTGATTGTAAAGCAACACTGATAGATAGCCTACAATATTGCAGCAGCACTGATTGTAAAGCAACACTGATAGATAGCCTACAGTATTGTAAAGTAACACTGATAGATAGCCTACAGTATCGCAGCAGCACTGATTGTAAAGCAACACTGATAGATAGCCTACAGTATTGTAAAGCAACACTGATAGATAGCCTACAGTATTGCAGCAGCACTGATTGTAAAGCAACACTGGTAGATAGCCTACAATATTTCAGTAGCACATATTGTAAAACAACACTGATAGATAGCCTACAGTATTGTAAAGCAACACTGATAGATAGCCTACAGTATTGCAGCAGCTCTGATTGTAAAGCAACACTGATAGATAGCCTACAGTATTGTAAAGCAACACTGATAGATAGCCTACAGTATTGCAGCAGCACTGATTGTAAAGCAACACTGATAGATAGCCTACAGTATTGCAGCATCACTGATTGTAAAGCAACACTGATATATAGCCTACAGTATTATAAAGTAACACTGATAGATAGCCTACAGCATTGTAAAGCAACACTGATAGATAGCCTACAGTATTGCAGCAGCACTGATTGTAAAGCAACACTGATAGATAGCCTACAGTATTGCAGTAGCACATATTGTAAAACAACACTGATAGATAGCCTACAGTATTGTAAAGCAACACTGATCGATAGCCTACAGTATTGTAAAGCAACACTGATAGATAGCCTACAGTATTGTAAAGCAACACTGATAGATAGCCTACAGTATTGTAAAGCAACACTGATAGATAGCCTACAGTATTGCAGCAGCACTGATTGTAAAGCAACACTGATAGATAGCCTACAGTATTGTAAAGCAACACTGATAGATAGCCTACAGTATTGCAGCAGCACTGATTGTAAAACAACACTGATAGATAGCCTACAGTATTGTAAATCAACACTGATAGATAGCCTACAGTATTGCAGCAGCACTGATTGTAAAACAACACTGATAGATAGCCTACAGTATTGTAAAGCAACACTGATAAATAGCCTACAGTATTGCAGCAGCACTGATTGTAAAACAACACTGGTAGATAGCCTACAGTATTGCAGCAGCACTGATTGTAAAGCAACACTGATAGATAGCCTAGAGTATTGCAGCAGCACTGATAGAAAGCCTACAGTATTGCAGCAGCACTGATAGATATCCTACAGTATTGTAAAGCAACACTGATAGATATCCTACAGTATTGGAAAGCAACACTGATAGATAGCCTACAGTATTGCAGCAGCACTGATTGTAAAGCAACACTGATAGATAGCCTACAGTATTGCAGCAGCACTGATTGTAAAGCAACACTGATAGATAGCCTACAGTATTGTAAAGTAACACTGATAGATAGCCTACAGTATTGTAAAGCAACACTGATAGATAGCCTACAGTATTGCAGCATCACTGATTGTAAAGCAACACTGATAGATAGCCTACAGTATTGCAGCAGCACTGATTGTAAAGCAACACTGATAGATAGCCTACAGTATTGTAAAGTAACACTGATAGATAGCCTACAGTATCGCAGCAGCACTGATTGTAAAGCAACACTGATAGATAGCCTACAGTATTGTAAAGCAACACTGATAGATAGCCTACAGTATTGCAGCAGCACTGATTGTAAAGCAACACTGGTAGATAGCCTACAGTATTGCAGTAGCACATATTGTAAAACAACACTGATAGATAGCCTACAGTATTGTAAAGCAACACTGATAGATAGCCTACAGTATTGCAGCAGCACTGATTGTAAAGCAACACTGATAGATAGCCTACAGTATTGTAAAGCAACACTGATAGATAGCCTACAGTATTGCAGCAGCACTGATTGTAAAGCAACACTGATAGATAGCCTACAGTATTGCAGCATCACTGATTGTAAAGCAACACTGATAGATACCCTACAGTATTATAAAGTAACACTGATAGATAGCCTACAGCATTGTAAAGCAACACTGATAGATAGCCTACAGTATTGCAGCAGCACTGATTGTAAAGCAACACTGGTATATAGCCTACAGTATTGTAAAGTAACACTGATAGATAGCCTACAGTATTGCAGCAGCACTGATTGTAAAGCAACACTGATAGATAGCCTACAGTATTGCAGTAGCACATATTGTAAAACAACACTGATAGATAGCCTACAGTATTGTAAAGCAACACTGATCGATAGCCTACAGTATTGTAAAGCAACACTGATAGATAGCCTACAGTATTGTAAAGCAACACTGATAGATAGCCTACAGTATTGTAAAGCAACACTGATAGATAGCCTACAGTATTGCAGCAGCACTGATTGTAAAGCAACACTGATAGATAGCCTACAGTATTGTAAAGCAACACTGATAGATAGCCTACAGTATTGCAGCAGCACTGATTGTAAAGCAACACTGATAGATAGCCTACAGTATTGCAGCAGCACTGATAGATAGCCTACAGTATTGCAGCAGCACTGATTGTAAAGCAACACTGATAGATAGCCTCAGTATTGCAGTATCACTGATTGTAAAGCAACACTGATAGATAGCCTACAGTATTGCAGCAGCACTGATAGATAGCCTACAGTATTGCAGCAGCACTGATTGTAAAGCAACACTGATAGATAGCCTCAGTATTGCAGTAGCACTGATTGTAAAGCGCAACACTGATAGATAGCCTACAGTATTGTAAAGCAACACTGATAGATAGCCTACAGTATTGTAAAGCAACACTGATAGATATCGTACAGTATTGCAGCAGCACAGATTGTAAAACAACACTGATAGATAGCCTATAGTATTGTAAAGTAACACTGATAGATAGCCTACAGTATTGTAAAGTAACACTGATAGATAGCCTACAGTATTGTAAAGTAACACTGATAGATAGCCTACAGTATTGTAAAGCAACACTGATAGATAGCCTACAGTATTGTAAAGTAACACTGATAGATAGCCTACAGTATTGTAAAGTAACACTGATAGATAGCCTACAGTATCGCAGCAGCACTGATTGTAAAGCAACACTGATAGATAGCCTACAGTATTGTAAAGCAACACTGATAGATAGCCTACAGTATTGCAGCAGCACTGATTGTAAAGCAACACTGATAGAAAGCCTACAGTATTGCAGCAGCACTGATAGATATCCTACAGTATTGTAAAGCAACACTGATAGATATCCTACAGTATTGGAAAGCAACACTGATAGATAGCCTACAGTATTGCAGCAGCACTGATTGTAAAGCAACACTGATAGATAGCCTACAGTATTGCAGCAGCACTGATTGTAAAGCAACACTGATAGATAGCCTACAGTATTGTAAAGTAACACTGATAGATAGCCTACAGTATTGTAAAGCAACACTGATAGATAGCCTACAGTATTGCAGCATCACTGATTGTAAAGCAACACTGATAGATAGCCTACAGTATTGCAGCAGCACTGATTGTAAAGCAACACTGATAGATAGCCTACAGTATTGTAAAGTAACACTGATAGATAGCCTACAGTATCGCAGCAGCACTGATTGTAAAGCAACACTGATAGATAGCCTACAGTATTGTAAAGCAACACTGATAGATAGCCTACAGTATTGCAGCAGCACTGATTGTAAAGCAACACTGGTAGATAGCCTACAGTATTGCAGTAGCACATATTGTAAAACAACACTGATAGATAGCCTACAGTATTGTAAAGCAACACTGATAGATAGCCTACAGTATTGCAGCAGCACTGATTGTAAAGCAACACTGATAGATAGCCTACAGTATTGTAAAGCAACACTGATAGATAGCCTACAGTATTGCAGCAGCACTGATTGTAAAGCAACACTGATAGATAGCCTACAGTATTGCAGCATCACTGATTGTAAAGCAACACTGATAGATACCCTACAGTATTATAAAGTAACACTGATAGATAGCCTACAGCATTGTAAAGCAACACTGATAGATAGCCTACAGTATTGCAGCAGCACTGATTGTAAAGCAACACTGGTATATAGCCTACAGTATTGTAAAGTAACACTGATAGATAGCCTACAGTATTGCAGCAGCACTGATTGTAAAGCAACACTGATAGATAGCCTACAGTATTGCAGTAGCACATATTGTAAAACAACACTGATAGATAGCCTACAGTATTGTAAAGCAACACTGATCGATAGCCTACAGTATTGTAAAGCAACACTGATAGATAGCCTACAGTATTGTAAAGCAACACTGATAGATAGCCTACAGTATTGTAAAGCAACACTGATAGATAGCCTACAGTATTGCAGCAGCACTGATTGTAAAGCAACACTGATAGATAGCCTACAGTATTGTAAAGCAACACTGATAGATAGCCTACAGTATTGCAGCAGCACTGATTGTAAAGCAACACTGATAGATAGCCTACAGTATTGCAGCAGCACTGATAGATAGCCTACAGTATTGCAGCAGCACTGATTGTAAAGCAACACTGATAGATAGCCTCAGTATTGCAGTATCACTGATTGTAAAGCAACACTGATAGATAGCCTACAGTATTGCAGCAGCACTGATAGATAGCCTACAGTATTGCAGCAGCACTGATTGTAAAGCAACACTGATAGATAGCCTCAGTATTGCAGTAGCACTGATTGTAAAGCGCAACACTGATAGATAGCCTACAGTATTGTAAAGCAACACTGATAGATAGCCTACAGTATTGTAAAGCAACACTGATAGATATCGTACAGTATTGCAGCAGCACAGATTGTAAAACAACACTGATAGATAGCCTATAGTATTGTAAAGTAACACTGATAGATAGCCTACAGTATTGTAAAGTAACACTGATAGATAGCCTACAGTATTGTAAAGTAACACTGATAGATAGCCTACAGTATTGTAAAGCAACACTGATAGATAGCCTACAGTATTGTAAAGTAACACTGATAGATAGCCTACAGTATTGTAAAGTAACACTGATAGATAGCCTACAGTATCGCAGCAGCACTGATTGTAAAGCAACACTGATAGATAGCCTACAGTATTGTAAAGCAACACTGATAGATAGCCTACAGTATTGCAGCAGCACTGATTGTAAAGCAACACTGATAGATAGCCTACAGTATTGTAAAGCAGCACTGATTGTAAAGCAACACTGATAAATAGCCTACAGTATTGCAGCAGCACTGATAGATAGCCTACAGTATTGCAGCAGCACTGATTGTAAAGCAACACTGATAGATAGCCTCAGTATTGCAGTAGCACTGATTGTAAAGCGCAACACTGATAGATAGCCTACAGTATTGTAAAGCAACACTGATCGATAGCCTACAGTATTGTAAAGCAACACTGATAGATATCGTACAGTATTGCAGCAGCACAGATTGTAAAACAACACTGATAGATAGCCTACAGTATTGTAAAGTAACACTGATAGATAGCCTACAGTATTGTAAAGTAACACTGATAGATAGCCTACAGTATTGTAAAGTAACACTGATAGATAGCCTACAGTATTGTAAAGCAACACTGATAGATAGCCTACAGTATTGTAAAGTAACACTGATAGATAGCCTACAGTATTGTAAAGTAACACTGATAGATAGCCTACAGTATTGTAAAGCAACACTGATAGATAGCCTACAGTATTGCAGCAGCACTGATTGTAAAGCAACACTGATAGATAGCCTACAGTATTGCAGCATCACTGATTGTAAAGCAACAATGATAGATAGCCTACAGTATTATAAAGTAACACTGATAGATAGCCTACAGCATTGTAAAGCAACACTGATAGATAGCCTACAGTATTGCAGCAGCACTGATTGTAAAGCAACACTGATAGATAGCCTACAGTATTGCAGTAGCACATATTGTAAAACAACACTGATAGATAGCCTACAGTATTGTAAAGCAACACTGATAGATAGCCTACAGTATTGTAAAGCAACACTGATAGATAGCCTATAGTATTGTAAAGCAACACTGATAGATAGCCTACAGTATTGTAAAGCAACACTGATAGATAGCCTACAGTATTGTAAAGCAACACTGATAGATAGCCTACAGTATTGCAGCAGCACTGATTGTAAAGCAACACTGAGAGATAGCCTACAGTATTGTAAAGCAACACTGATAGATAGCCTACAGTATTGCAGCAGCACTGATTGTAAAGCAACACTGATAGATAGCCTACAGTATTGCAGCAGCACTGATTGTAAAGCAACACTGATAGATAGCCTACAGTATTGTAAAGTAACACTGATAGATAGCCTACAGTATCGCAGCAGCACTGATTGTAAAGCAACACTGATAGATAGCCTACAGTATTGTAAAGCAACACTGATAGATAGCCTACAGTATTGCAGCAGCACTGATTGTAAAGCAACACTGGTAGATAGCCTACAGTATTTCAGTAGCACATATTGTAAAACAACACTGATAGATAGCCTACAGTATTGTAAAGCAACACTGATAGATAGCCTACAGTACTGCAGCAGCACTGATTGTAAAGCAACACTGATAGATAGCCTACAGTATTGTAAAGCAACACTGATAGATAGCCTACAGTATTGCAGCAGCACTGATTGTAAAGCAACACTGATAGATAGCCTACAGTATTGCAGCATCACTGATTGTAAAGCAACACTGATATATAGCCTACAGTATTATAAAGTAACACTGATAGATAGCCTACAGCATTGTAAAGCAACACTGATAGATAGCCTACAGTATTGCAGCAGCACTGATTGTAAAGCAACACTGATAGATAGCCTACAGTATTGCAGTAGCACATATTGTAAAACAACACTGATAGATAGCCTACAGTATTGTAAAGCAACACTGATCGATAGCCTACAGTATTGTAAAGCAACACTGATAGATAGCCTACAGTATTGTAAAGCAACACTGATAGATAGCCTACAGTATTGTAAAGCAACACTGATAGATAGCCTACAGTATTGCAGCAGCACTGATTGTAAAGCAACACTGATAGTTAGCCTACAGTATTGTAAAGCAACACTGATAGATAGCCTACAGTATTGCAGCAGCACTGATTGTAAAACAACACTGATAGATAGCCTACAGTATTGTAAAGCAACACTGATAGATAACCTACAGTATTGCAGCAGCACTGATTGTAAAACAACACTGATAGATAGCCTACAGTATTGTAAAGCAACACTGATAAATAGCCTACAGTATTGCAGCAGCACTGATTGTAAAACAACACTGGTAGATAGCCTACAGTATTGCAGCAGCACTGATTGTAAAGCAACACTGATAGATAGCCTAGAGTATTGCAGCAGCACTGATAGAAAGCCTACAGTATTGCAGCAGCACTGATAGATATCCTACAGTATTGTAAAGCAACACTGATAGATATCCTACAGTATTGGAAAGCAACACTGATAGATAGCCTACAGTATTGCAGCAGCACTGATTGTAAAGCAACACTGATAGATAGCCTACAGTATTGCAGCAGCACTGATTGTAAAGCAACACTGATAGATAGCCTACAGTATTGTAAAGTAACACTGATAGATAGCCTACAGTATTGTAAAGCAACACTGATAGATAGCCTACAGTATTGCAGCATCACTGATTGTAAAGCAACACTGATAGATAGCCTACAGTATTGCAGCAGCACTGATTGTAAAGCAACACTGATAGATAGCCTACAGTATTGTAAAGTAACACTGATAGATAGCCTACAGTATCGCAGCAGCACTGATTGTAAAGCAACACTGATAGATAGCCTACAGTATTGTAAAGCAACACTGATAGATAGCCTACAGTATTGCAGCAGCACTGATTGTAAAGCTACACTGGTAGATAGCCTACAGTATTGCAGTAGCACATATTGTAAAACAACACTGATAGATAGCCTACAGTATTGTAAAGCAACACTGATAGATAGCCTACAGTATTGCAGCAGCACTGATTGTAAAGCAGCACTGATAGATAGCCTACAGTATTGTAAAGCAACACTGATAGATAGCCTACAGTATTGCAGCAGCACTGATTGTAAAGCAACACTGATAGATAGCCTACAGTATTGCAGCATCACTGATTGTAAAGCAACACTGATAGATACCCTACAGTATTATAAAGTAACACTGATAGATAGCCTACAGCATTGTAAAGCAACACTGATAGATAGCCTACAGTATTGCAGCAGCACTGATTGTAAAGCAACACTGGTATATAGCCTACAGTATTGTAAAGTAACACTGATAGATAGCCTACAGTATTGCAGCAGCACTGATTGTAAAGCAACACTGATAGATAGCCTACAGTATTGCAGTAGCACATATTGTAAAACAACACTGATAGATAGCCTACAGTATTGTAAAGCAACACTGATCGATAGCCTACAGTATTGTAAAGCAACACTGATAGATAGCCTACAGTATTGTAAAGCAACACTGATAGATAGCCTACAGTATTGTAAAGCAACACTGATAGATAGCCTACAGTATTGCAGCAGCACTGATTGTAAAGCAACACTGATAGATAGCCTACAGTATTGTAAAGCAACACTGATAGATAGCCTACAGTATTGCAGCAGCACTGATTGTAAAGCAACACTGATAGATAGCCTACAGTATTGTAAAGCAACACTGATAGATAGCCTACAGTATTGCAGCAGCACTGATTGTAAAGCAACACTGATAAATAGCCTACAGTATTGCAGCAGCACTGATAGATAGCCTACAGTATTGCAGCAGCACTGATTGTAAAGCAACACTGATAGATAGCCTCAGTATTGCAGTATCACTGATTGTAAAGCAACACTGATAGCCTACAGTATTGCAGTAGCACTGATTGTAAAGCGCAACACTGATAGATAGCCTACAGTATTGTAAAGCAACACTGATAGATATCGTACAGTATTGCAGCAGCACAGATTGTAAAACAACACTGATAGATAGCCTACAGTATTGTAAAGTAACACTGATAGATAGCCTACAGTATTGTAAAGTAACACTGATAGATAGCCTACAGTATTGTAAAGTAACACTGATAGATAGCCTACAGTATTGTAAAGCAACACTGATAGATAGCCTACAGTATTGTAAAGTAACACTGATAGATAGCCTACAGTATTGTAAAGTAACACTGATAGATAGCCTACAGTATCGCAGCAGCACTGATTGTAAAGCAACACTGATAGATAGCCTACAGTATTGTAAAGCAACACTGATAGATAGCCTACAGTATTGCAGCAGCACTGATTGTAAAGCAACACTGATAGATAGCCTACAGTATTGTAAAGCAACACTGATAGATAGCCTACAGTATTGTAAAGTAACACTGATAGATAGCCTACAGTATTGTAAAGTAACACTGATAGATAGCCTACAGTATTGCAGCATCACTGATTGTAAAGCAACACTGATAGATAGCCTACAGTATTATAAAGTAACACTGATAGATAGCCTACAGCATTGTAAAGCAACACTGATAGATAGCCTACAGTATTGCAGTAGCACTGATTGTAAAGCAACACTGATAGATAGCCTACAGTATTGCAGTAGCACATATTGTAAAACAACACTGATAGATAGCCTACAGTATTGTAAAGCAACACTGATAGATAGCCTACAGTATTGTAAAGCAACACTGATAGATAGCCTACAGTATTGTAAAGCAACACTGATAGATAGCCTACAGTATTGTAAAGCAACACTGATAGATAGCCTACAGTATTGTAAAGCAACACTGATAGATAGCCTACAGTATTGCAGCAGCACTGATTGTAAAGCAACACTGAGAGATAGCCTACAGTATTGTAAAGCAACACTGATAGATAGCCTACAGTATTGCAGCAGCACTGATTGTAAAGCAACACTGATAGATAGCCTACAGTATTGCAGCAGCACTGATTGTTAAGCAACACTGAGAGATAGCCTACAGTATTGTAAATCAACACTGATAGATAGCCTACAGTATTGTAAAGCAACACTGATAGATAGCCTACAGTATTGTAAAGCAACACTGATAGATAGCCTACAGTATTGCAGCAGCACTGATTGTAAAACAACACTGGTAGATAGCCTACAGTATTGCAGCAGCACTGATTGTAAAGCAACACTGATAGATAGCCTACAGTATTGTAAAGCAACACTGATATATAGCCTACAGTATTGTAAAGCAACACTGATAGATAGCCTACAGTATTGCAGCAGCACTGATTGTAAAACAACACTGGTATATAGCCTACAGTATTGCAGCAGCACTGATTGTAAATCAACACTGATAGATAGCCTACAGTATTGTAAAGCAACACTGATAGATAGCCTACAGTATTGTAAAGCAACACTGATAGGTAGCCTACAGTATTGCAAACTCATTTCTAAGCACCACCAAAGTTAATAAGTTTTTATTGAAATATGTAATGCAATTAATTGCGATACTATACATAAACTACGATATGTAAATGTACATTAAGTATATGAAGAACGTATAAAGTAAAATTGATAATCAATATTAGTAATATATTTTAGTAGGCCAATATTAAATAGCGCCAATATTAAATAGCGCCAATATTAAATAGCGCCAATATTAAATAGCAATGGATAAGAAGTGTCAAAACTGCAATTATCCTATTCAAGAGACCGCAAATTTTGCTCTGAGTGTGGAACTCGTATTCTGGCTTCAGTTCCAGGCCCAGCGTGAGTGTGGAACTCATTCTGGCTTCCAGTTCCTGGTCCAGTGTGAGTCTGGAACTCATTCTGGTTTCCAGTTCCAGGCCCAGTGTGAGTGTGGAACTCGTATTCTGGTTTCCAGTTTCAGGCCCAGTGTGAGTGTTGAACTCGTATTCTGGCTTCCAGATCCAGGCCCAGTGTGAGTATGGAAGTCATTCTGGTTTCCAGTTCCAGGCCCAGTGTGAGTGTGGAACTCATTCTGGCTTCCAGTTCCTGGTCCAGTGTGAGTGTGGAACTCATTCTGGCTTCCAGTTCCTGGTCCAGTGTGAGTCTGGAACTCATTCTGGCTTCCAGTTCCAGGCCCAGTGTGAGTGTGGATCTCACTCTGGCTTCCAGTTCCAGGCCCAGTGTGAGTGTGGAACTCGTATTCTGGTTTCTAGTTTCAGGCCCAGTGTGAGTGTTGAACTCGTATTCTGGCTTCCAGTTCCAGGCCCAGTGTGAGTCTGGAACTCATTCTGGTTTCCAGTTGTTCCAGGCCCAGTGTGAGTGTGGAACTCATTCTGGCTTCCAGTTCCTGGTCCAGTGTGAGTGTGGAACTCATTCTGGCTTCCAGTTCCTGGTCCAGTGTGAGTGTGGAACTCATTCTGGCTTCCAGTTCCAGGCCCAGTGTGAGTGTGGAACTCATTCTGGCTTCCAGTTCCTGGTCCAGTGTGAGTGTGGAACTCAATCTGGCTTCCAGTTCCTGGTCCAGTGTGAGTGTGGAACTCATTCTGGCTTCCAGTTCCAGGCCCAGTGTGAGTGTGGAACTCATTCTGGCTTCCAGTTCCAGGCCCAGTGTGAGTGTGGAACTCATTCTGGCTTCCAGTTCCTGGTCCAGTGTGAGTGTGGAACTCAATCTGGCTTCCAGTTCCTGGTCCAGTGTGAGTGTGGAACTCATTCTGGCTTCCAGTTCCTGGTCCAGTGTGAGTGTGGAACTCATTCTGGCTTCCAGTTCCTGGTCCAGTGTGAGTGTGGAACTCATTCTGGCTTCCAGTTCCTGGTCCAGTGTGAGTGTGGAACTCATTCTGGCTTCCAGTTCCTGGTCCAGTGTGAGTGTGGAACTCATTCTGGCTTCCAGTTCCTGGTCCAGTGTGAGTGTGGAACTCATTCTGGCTTCCAGTTCCAGGCCCAGTGTGAGTGTGGAACTCGTATTCTGGCTTCTTCCAAGCCCAGTGTGAGTGTGGAACTCGTATTCTGGCTTCCAGTTCCTGGTCCAGTGTGAGTGTGGAACTCATTCTGGCTTCCAGTTCCTGGTCCAGTGTGAGTGTGGAACTCATTCTGGCTTCCAGTTCCTGGTCCAGTGTGAGTGTGGAACTCATTCTGGCTTCCAGTTCCTGGTCCAGTGTGAGTGTGGAACTCATTCTGGTTTCCAGTTCCTGGTCCAGTGTGAGTGTGGATCTCATTCTGGCATCCAGTTCCTGGCCCAGTGTGAGTGTGGAACTCATTCTGGCTTCCAGTTCCAGGCCCAGTGTGAGTGTGGAACTCGTATTCTGGCTTCTTCCAAGCCCAGCGTGAGTGTGGAACTCATTCTGGCTTCCAGTTCCTGGTCCAGTTTGAGTGTGGAACTCATTCTCGCATCCAGTTCCAGGCCCAGTGTGAGTGTGGAACTCATTCTGGCTTCCAGTTCCAGGCCCTGTGTGAGTGTGGAACTCATTCTGGCTTCCAGTTCCTGGTCCAGTGTGAGTGTGGAACTCATTCTGGCTTCCAGTTCCTGGTCCAGTGTGAGTGTGGAACTCATTCTGGTTTCCAGTTCCTGGTCCAGTGTGAGTGTGGATCTCATTCTGGCATCCAGTTCCTGGCCCAGTGTGAGTGTGGAACTCATTCTGGCTTCCAGTTCCAGGCCCAGTGTGAGTGTGGAACTCGTATTCTGGCTTCTTCCAGGCCCAGTGTGAGTGTGGAACTCGTATTCTGGCTTCCAGTTCCAGGCCCAGTGTGAGTGTGGAACTCATTCTGGCTCCCAGTTCCAGGCCCAGTGTGAGTGTGGAACTCATTCTGGCTTCCAGTTCCAGGCCCTGTGTGAGTGTGGAACTCGTATTCTGGCTTCCAGTTCCTGGTCCAGTGTGAGTGTGGAACTCATTCTGGCTTCCAGTTCCTGGTCCAGTTTGAGTGTGAAACTCATTCTGGCTTCCAGTTCCTGGTCCAGTGTGAGTGTGGAACTCATTCTGGCTCCCAGTTCCAGGCCGTGTGTGAGTGTGGAACTCATTCTCGCATCCAGTTCCAGGCCGTGTGTGAGTGTGGAACTCGTATTCTGGCTTCTTCCAGGCCCAGTGTGAGTGTGGAACTCGTATTCTGGCTTCCAGTTCCAGGCCCTGTGTGAGTGTGGAACTCGTATTCTGGCTTCCAGTTCCTGGTCCAGTGTGAGTGTGGAACTCATTCTGGCTTCCAGTTCCTGGTCCAGTTTGAGTGTGAAACTCATTCTGGCTTCCAGTTCCTGGTCCAGTGTGAGTGTGGAACTCATTCTGGCTTCTAGTTCGAGGCCGTGTGTGAGTGTGGAACTCGTATTCTGGCTTCCAGTTCCTGGTCCAGTGTGAGTGTGGAACTCATTCTGGCTTCCAGTTCCTGGTCCAGTTTGAGTGTGAAACTCATTCTGGCTTCCAGTTCCTGGTCCAGTTTGAGTGTGGAACTCATTCTGGCTCCCAGTTCCTGGTCCAGTTTGAGTGTGAAACTCATTCTGGCTTCCAGTTCCTGGTCCAGTTTGAGTGTGAAACTCATTCTGGCTTCCAGTTCCTGGTCCAGTTTGAGTGTGAAACTCATTCTGGCTTCCAGTTCCTGGTCCAGTTTGAGTGTGGAACTCGTATTCTGGCTTCTTCCAGGCCCAGTGTGAGTGTGGAACTCGTATTCTGGCTTCCAGTTCCAGGCCCTGTGTGAGTGTGGAACTCGTATTCTGGCTTCCAGTTCCAGGCCCAGTGTGAGTGTGGAACTCATTCTGGCTCCCAGTTCCAGGCCCAGTGTGAGTGTGGAACTCATTCTGGCTTCCAGTTCGAGGCCGTGTGTGAGTGTGGAACTCGTATTCTGGCTTCCAGTTCCTGGTCCAGTGTGAGTGTGGAACTCATTCTGGCTTCCAGTTCCTGGTCCAGTTTGAGTGTGAAACTCATTCTGGCTTCCAGTTCCTGGTCCAGTGTGAGTGTGGAACTCATTCTGGCTCCCAGTTCCAGGCCGTGTGTGAGTGTGGAACTCATTCTCGCATCCAGTTCCAGGCCGTGTGTGAGTGTGGAACTCGTATTCTGGCTTCTTCCAGGCCCAGTGTGAGTGTGGAACTCGTATTCTGGCTTCCAGTTCCAGGCCCTGTGTGAGTGTGGAACTCGTATTCTGGCTTCCAGTTCCTGGTCCAGTGTGAGTGTGGAACTCATTCTGGCTTCCAGTTCCTGGTCCAGTTTGAGTGTGAAACTCATTCTGGCTTCCAGTTCCTGGTCCAGTGTGAGTGTGGAACTCATTCTGGCTTCTAGTTCGAGGCCGTGTGTGAGTGTGGAACTCGTATTCTGGCTTCCAGTTCCTGGTCCAGTGTGAGTGTGGAACTCATTCTGGCTTCCAGTTCCTGGTCCAGTTTGAGTGTGAAACTCATTCTGGCTTCCAGTTCCTGGTCCAGTTTGAGTGTGGAACTCATTCTGGCTCCCAGTTCCTGGTCCAGTTTGAGTGTGAAACTCATTCTGGCTTCCAGTTCCTGGTCCAGTTTGAGTGTGGAACTCATTCTGGCTTCCAGTTCCTGGTCCAGTGTGAGTGTGGAACTCATTCTGGCTCCCAGTTCCAGGCCGTGTGTGAGTGTGGAACTCATTCTCGCATCCAGTTCCAGGCCGTGTGTGAGTGTGGAACTCGTATTCTGGCTTCTTCCAGGCCCAGTGTGAGTGTGGAACTCGTATTCTGGCTTCCAGTTCCAGGCCCTGTGTGAGTGTGGAACTCGTATTCTGGCTTCCAGTTCCTGGTCCAGTGTGAGTGTGGAACTCATTCTGGCTTCCAGTTCCTGGTCCAGTTTGAGTGTGAAACTCATTCTGGCTTCCAGTTCCTGGTCCAGTGTGAGTGTGGAACTCATTCTGGCTTCTAGTTCGAGGCCGTGTGTGAGTGTGGAACTCGTATTCTGGCTTCCAGTTCCTGGTCCAGTGTGAGTGTGGAACTCATTCTGGCTTCCAGTTCCTGGTCCAGTTTGAGTGTGAAACTCATTCTGGCTTCCAGTTCCTGGTCCAGTTTGAGTGTGGAACTCATTCTGGCTCCCAGTTCCTGGTCCAGTTTGAGTGTGAAACTCATTCTGGCTTCCAGTTCCTGGTCCAGTTTGAGTGTGGAACTCATTCTGGCTTCCAGTTCCTGGTCCAGTGTGAGTGTGGAACTCATTCTGGCTCCCAGTTCCAGGCCGTGTGTGAGTGTGGAACTCATTCTGGCTTCCAGTTCCAGGCCGTGTGTGAGTGTGGAACTCATTCTGGCTTCCAGTTCCTGGTCCAGTTTGAGTGTGGAACTCATTCTGGCTTCCAGTTCCTGGTCCAGTGTGAGTGTGGAACTCATTCTGGCTTCCAGTTCCAGGCCGTGTGTGAGTGTGGAACTCATTCTGGCTTCCAGTTCCTGGTCCAGTTTGAGTGTGGAACTCATTCTGGCTTCCAGTTCCTGGTCCAGTGTGAGTGTGGAACTCATTCTGGCTCCCAGTTCCAGGCCCAGTGTGAGTGTGGAACTCATTCTGGCTTCCAGTTCCTGGTCCAGTGTGAGTGTGGAACTCATTCTGGCTTCCAGTTCCTGGTCCAGTTTGAGTGTGGAACTCATTCTGGCTTCCAGTTCCTGGTCCAGTGTGAGTGTGGAACTCATTCTGGCTCCCAGTTCCAGGCCGTGTGTGAGTGTGGAACTCATTCTGGCTTCCAGTTCCTGGTCCAGTGTGAGTGTGGAACTCATTCTGGCTCCCAGTTCCAGGCCGTGTGTGAGTGTGGAACTCTTATTCTGGCTTCCAGTTCCAGGCCCTGTGTGAGTGTGGAACTCATTCTCGCATCCAGTTCCAGGCCGTGTGTGAGTGTGGAACTCATTCTGGCTTCCAGTTCCTGGTCCAGTGTGAGTGTGGAACTCATTCTCGCATCCAGTTCCAGGCCCTGTGTGAGTGTGGAACTCTTATTCTGGCTTCCAGTTCCTGGTCCAGTTTGAGTGTGGAACTCATTCTGGCTTCCAGTTCCTGGTCCAGTTTGAGTGTGAAACTCATTCTGGCTTCCAGTTCCTGGTCCAGTTTGAGTGTGGAACTCATTCTGGCTTCCAGTTCCTGGTCCAGTGTGAGTGTGGAACTCATTCTGGCTCCCAGTTCCAGGCCGTGTGTGAGTGTGGAACTCATTCTCGCATCCAGTTCCAGGCCCTGTGTGAGTGTGGAACTCGTATTCTGGCTTCCAGTTCCTGGTCCAGTGTGAGTGTGGAACTCATTCTGGCTTCCAGTTCCTGGTCCAGTTTGAGTGTGAAACTCATTCTGGCTTCCAGTTCCTGGTCCAGTTTGAGTGTGGAACTCATTCTGGCTTCCAGTTCCTGGTCCAGTGTGAGTGTGGAACTCATTCTGGCTCCCAGTTCCAGGCCGTGTGTGAGTGTGGAACTCATTCTGGCTTCCAGTTCGAGGCCGTGTGTGAGTGTGGAACTCGTATTCTGGCTTCCAGTTCCTGGTCCAGTGTGAGTGTGGAACTCATTCTGGCTTCCAGTTCCTGGTCCAGTTTGAGTGTGAAACTCATTCTGGCTTCCAGTTCCTGGTCCAGTTTGAGTGTGGAACTCATTCTGGCTTCCAGTTCCAGGCCCAGTGTGAGTGTGGAACACATTCTGGCTCCCAGTTCCAGGCCCAGTGTGAGTGTGGAACTCATTCTGGCTTCCAGTTCGAGGCCGTGTGTGAGTGTGGAACTCGTATTCTGGCTTCCAGTTCCTGGTCCAGTGTGAGTGTGGAACTCATTCTGGCTTCCAGTTCCTGGTCCAGTTTGAGTGTGAAACTCATTCTGGCTTCCAGTTCCTGGTCCAGTGTGAGTGTGGAACTCATTCTGGCTCCCAGTTCCAGGCCCTGTGTGAGTGTGGAACTCGTATTCTGGCATCCAGTTCCAGGCCCAGTGTGAGTGTGGAACTCATTCTCGCATCCAGTTCCAGGCCGTGTGTGAGTGTGGAACTCGTATTCTGGCTTCTTCCAGGCCCAGTGTGAGTGTGGAACTCGTATTCTGGCTTCCAGTTCCAGGCCCTGTGTGAGTGTGGAACTCGTATTCTGGCTTCCAGTTCCTGGTCCAGTGTGAGTGTGGAACTCATTCTGGCTCCCAGTTCCAGGCCCAGTGTGAGTGTGGAACTCATTCTGGCTTCCAGTTCCAGGCCGTGTGTGAGTGTGGAACTCGTATTCTGGCTTCTTCCAGGCCCAGTGTGAGTGTGGAACTCGTATTCTGGCTTCCAGTTCCAGGCCCTGTGTGAGTGTGGAACTCGTATTCTGGCTTCCAGTTCCTGGTCCAGTGTGAGTGTGGAACTCATTCTGGCTCCCAGTTCCAGGCCCAGTGTGAGTGTGGAACTCATTCTGGCTTCCAGTTCCAGGCCGTGTGTGAGTGTGGAACTCATTCTCGCATCCAGTTCCAGGCCGTGTGTGAGTGTGGAACTCGTATTCTGGCTTCTTCCAGGCCCAGTGTGAGTGTGGAACTCGTATTCTGGCTTCCAGTTCCAGGCCCTGTGTGAGTGTGGAACTCGTATTCTGGCTTCCAGTTCCTGGTCCAGTGTGAGTGTGGAACTCATTCTGGCTCCCAGTTCCAGGCCCAGTGTGAGTGTGGAACTCATTCTGGCTTCCAGTTCCAGGCCGTGTGTGAGTGTGGAACTCGTATTCTGGCTTCTTCCAGGCCCAGTGTGAGTGTGGAACTCGTATTCTGGCTTCCAGTTCCAGGCCCTGTGTGAGTGTGGAACTCGTATTCTGGCTTCCAGTTCCAGGCCCTGTGTGAGTGTGGAACTCGTATTCTGGCTTCCAGTTCCTGGTCCAGTGTGAGTGTGGAACTCATTCTGGCTCCCAGTTCCAGGCCCAGTGTGAGTGTGGAACTCATTCTGGCTTCCAGTTCCTGGTCCAGTGTGAGTGTGGAACTCATTCTGGTTTCCAGTTCCAGGCCCAGTGTGAGTGTGGAACTCATTCTCGCATCCAGTTCCAGGCCGTGTGTGAGTGTGGAACTCGTATTCTGGCTTCCAGTTCCAGGCCCTGTGTGAGTGTGGAACTCGTATTCTGGCTTCCAGTTCCTGGTCCAGTTTGAGTGTGGAACTCGTATTCTGGCTTCTTCCAGGCCCAGTGTGAGTGTGGAACTCGTATTCTGGCTTCCAGTTCCAGGCCCTGTGTGAGTGTGGAACTCGTATTCTGGCTTCCAGTTCCTGGTCCAGTGTGAGTGTGGAACTCATTCTGGCTCCCAGTTCCAGGCCCAGTGTGAGTGTGGAACTCATTCTGGCATCCAGTTCCAGGCCGTGTGTGAGTGTGGAACTCGTATTCTGGCTTCTTCCAGGCCCAGTGTGAGTGTGGAACTCGTATTCTGGCTTCCAGTTCCAGGCCCTGTGTGAGTGTGGAACTCGTATTCTGGCTTCCAGTTCCAGGCCCTGTGTGAGTGTGGAACTCGTATTCTGGCTTCCAGTTCCAGGCCCTGTGTGAGTGTGGAACTCGTATTCTGGCTTCCAGTTCCTGGCCCAGTGTGAGTGTGGAACTCATTCTGGCATCCAGTTCCAGGCCGTGTGTGAGTGTGGAACTCGTATTCTGGCTTCTTCCAGGCCCAGTGTGAGTGTGGAACTCGTATTCTGGCTTCCAGTTCCAGGCCCTGTGTGAGTGTGGAACTCGTATTCTGGCTTCCAGTTCCTGGTCCAGTGTGAGTGTGGAACTCATTCTGGCTCCCAGTTCCAGGCCCAGTGTGAGTGTGGAACTCATTCTGGCTTCCAGTTCCAGGCCGTGTGTGAGTGTGGAACTCGTATTCTGGCTTCTTCCAGGCCCAGTGTGAGTGTGGAACTCGTATTCTGGCTTCCAGTTCCAGGCCCTGTGTGAGTGTGGAACTCGTATTCTGGCTTCCAGTTCCAGGCCCTGTGTGAGTGTGGAACTCGTATTCTGGCTTCCAGTTCCTGGTCCAGTGTGAGTGTGGAACTCATTCTGGCTCCCAGTTCCAGGCCCAGTGTGAGTGTGGAACTCATTCTGGCTTCCAGTTCCTGGTCCAGTGTGAGTGTGGAACTCATTCTGGCTCCCAGTTCCAGGCCGTGTGTGAGTGTGGAACTCATTCTGGCTTCCAGTTCGAGGCCGTGTGTGAGTGTGGAACTCGTATTCTGGCTTCCAGTTCCTGGTCCAGTGTGAGTGTGGAACTCATTCTGGCTTCCAGTTCCTGGTCCAGTTTGAGTGTGAAACTCATTCTGGCTTCCAGTTCCTGGTCCAGTTTGAGTGTGGAACTCATTCTGGCTTCCAGTTCCAGGCCCAGTGTGAGTGTGGAACACATTCTGGCTCCCAGTTCCAGGCCCAGTGTGAGTGTGGAACTCATTCTGGCTTCCAGTTCGAGGCCGTGTGTGAGTGTGGAACTCGTATTCTGGCTTCCAGTTCCTGGTCCAGTGTGAGTGTGGAACTCATTCTGGCTTCCAGTTCCTGGTCCAGTTTGAGTGTGAAACTCATTCTGGCTTCCAGTTCCTGGTCCAGTGTGAGTGTGGAACTCATTCTGGCTCCCAGTTCCAGGCCCTGTGTGAGTGTGGAACTCGTATTCTGGCATCCAGTTCCAGGCCCAGTGTGAGTGTGGAACTCATTCTCGCATCCAGTTCCAGGCCGTGTGTGAGTGTGGAACTCGTATTCTGGCTTCTTCCAGGCCCAGTGTGAGTGTGGAACTCGTATTCTGGCTTCCAGTTCCAGGCCCTGTGTGAGTGTGGAACTCGTATTCTGGCTTCCAGTTCCTGGTCCAGTGTGAGTGTGGAACTCATTCTGGCTCCCAGTTCCAGGCCCAGTGTGAGTGTGGAACTCATTCTGGCTTCCAGTTCCAGGCCGTGTGTGAGTGTGGAACTCGTATTCTGGCTTCTTCCAGGCCCAGTGTGAGTGTGGAACTCGTATTCTGGCTTCCAGTTCCAGGCCCTGTGTGAGTGTGGAACTCGTATTCTGGCTTCCAGTTCCTGGTCCAGTGTGAGTGTGGAACTCATTCTGGCTCCCAGTTCCAGGCCCAGTGTGAGTGTGGAACTCATTCTGGCTTCCAGTTCCAGGCCGTGTGTGAGTGTGGAACTCATTCTCGCATCCAGTTCCAGGCCGTGTGTGAGTGTGGAACTCGTATTCTGGCTTCTTCCAGGCCCAGTGTGAGTGTGGAACTCGTATTCTGGCTTCCAGTTCCAGGCCCTGTGTGAGTGTGGAACTCGTATTCTGGCTTCCAGTTCCTGGTCCAGTGTGAGTGTGGAACTCATTCTGGCTCCCAGTTCCAGGCCCAGTGTGAGTGTGGAACTCATTCTGGCTTCCAGTTCCAGGCCGTGTGTGAGTGTGGAACTCGTATTCTGGCTTCTTCCAGGCCCAGTGTGAGTGTGGAACTCGTATTCTGGCTTCCAGTTCCAGGCCCTGTGTGAGTGTGGAACTCGTATTCTGGCTTCCAGTTCCAGGCCCTGTGTGAGTGTGGAACTCGTATTCTGGCTTCCAGTTCCTGGTCCAGTGTGAGTGTGGAACTCATTCTGGCTCCCAGTTCCAGGCCCAGTGTGAGTGTGGAACTCATTCTGGCTTCCAGTTCCTGGTCCAGTGTGAGTGTGGAACTCATTCTGGTTTCCAGTTCCAGGCCCAGTGTGAGTGTGGAACTCATTCTCGCATCCAGTTCCAGGCCGTGTGTGAGTGTGGAACTCGTATTCTGGCTTCCAGTTCCAGGCCCTGTGTGAGTGTGGAACTCGTATTCTGGCTTCCAGTTCCTGGTCCAGTTTGAGTGTGGAACTCGTATTCTGGCTTCTTCCAGGCCCAGTGTGAGTGTGGAACTCGTATTCTGGCTTCCAGTTCCAGGCCCTGTGTGAGTGTGGAACTCGTATTCTGGCTTCCAGTTCCTGGTCCAGTGTGAGTGTGGAACTCATTCTGGCTCCCAGTTCCAGGCCCAGTGTGAGTGTGGAACTCATTCTGGCATCCAGTTCCAGGCCGTGTGTGAGTGTGGAACTCGTATTCTGGCTTCTTCCAGGCCCAGTGTGAGTGTGGAACTCGTATTCTGGCTTCCAGTTCCAGGCCCTGTGTGAGTGTGGAACTCGTATTCTGGCTTCCAGTTCCAGGCCCTGTGTGAGTGTGGAACTCGTATTCTGGCTTCCAGTTCCAGGCCCTGTGTGAGTGTGGAACTCGTATTCTGGCTTCCAGTTCCTGGCCCAGTGTGAGTGTGGAACTCATTCTGGCATCCAGTTCCAGGCCGTGTGTGAGTGTGGAACTCGTATTCTGGCTTCTTCCAGGCCCAGTGTGAGTGTGGAACTCGTATTCTGGCTTCCAGTTCCAGGCCCTGTGTGAGTGTGGAACTCGTATTCTGGCTTCCAGTTCCTGGTCCAGTGTGAGTGTGGAACTCATTCTGGCTCCCAGTTCCAGGCCCAGTGTGAGTGTGGAACTCATTCTGGCATCCAGTTCCAGGCCCTGTGTGAGTGTGGAACTCGTATTCTGGCTTCCAGTTCCTGGTCCAGTGTGAGTGTGGAACTCATTCTGGTTTCCAGTTCCTGGTCCAGTTTGAGTGTGGAACTCATTCTCGCATCCAGTTCCAGGCCGTGTGTGAGTGTGGAACTCGTATTCTGGCTTCTTCCAGGCCCAGTGTGAGTGTGGAACTCGTATTCTGGCTTCCAGTTCCAGGCCCTGTGTGAGTGTGGAACTCGTATTCTGGCTTCCAGTTCCTGGTCCAGTGTGAGTGTGGAACTCATTCTGGCTCCCAGTTCCAGGCCCAGTGTGAGTGTGGAACTCATTCTGGCATCCAGTTCCAGGCCCTGTGTGAGTGTGGAACTCGTATTCTGGCTTCCAGTTCCTGGTCCAGTGTGAGTGTGGAACTCATTCTGGTTTCCAGTTCCAGGCCCAGTGTGAGTGTGGAACTCATTCTGGCATCCAGTTCCAGGCCGTGTGTGAGTGTGGAACTCGTATTCTGGCTTCCAGTTCCTGGTCCAGTGTGAGTGTGGAACTCATTCTGGTTTCCAGTTCCAGGCCCAGTGTGAGTGTGGAACTCATTCTGGCATCCAGTTCCAGGCCCAGTGTGAGTGTGGAACTCATTCTGGCATCCAGTTCGAGGCCGTGTGTGAGTGTGGAACTCGTATTCTGGCTTCCAGTTCCTGGTCCAGTGTGAGTGTGGAACTCATTCTGGCATCCAGTTCGAGGCCGTGTGTGAGTGTGGAACTCGTATTCTGGCTTCCAGTTCCTGGTCCAGTTTGAGTGTGGAACTCATTCTCGCATCCAGTTCCAGGCCGTGTGTGAGTGTGGAACTCGTATTCTGGCATCCAGTTCCAGGCCCAGTGTGAGTGTGGAACTCGTATTCTGGCTTCCAGTTCCTGGTCCAGTGTGAGTGTGGAACTCATTCTGGCATCCAGTTCGAGGCCGTGTGTGAGTGTAGAACTCGTATTCTGGCATCCAGTTCCTGGCCCAGTGTGAGTGTGGAACTCATTCTGGCTTCCAGGCCCAGTGTGAGTGTGGAACTCATTCTGGCATCCAGTTCGAGGCCGTGTGTGAGTGTAGAACTCGTATTCTGGCATCCAGTTCCTGGCCCAGTGTGAGTGTGGAACTCATTCTGGCATCCAGTTCGAGGCCGTGTGTGAGTGTAGAACTCGTATTCTGGCATCCAGTTCCTGGCCCAGTGTGAGTGTGGAACTCATTCTGGCATCCAGTTCCTGGCCCAGTGTGAGTGTGGAACTCATTCTGGCTCCCAGTTCCAGGCCCAGTGTGAGTGTGGAACTCGTATTCTGGTTTCCAGTTCCAGGCCCAGTGTGAGTGTGGAACTCGTATTCTGGTTTCCAGTTTCAGGCCCAGTGTGAGTGTGGAACTCGTATTCTGGTTTCCAGTTTCAGGCCCAGTGTGAGTGTCGAACTCGTATTCTGGTTTCCAGTTTCAGGCCCAGTGTGAGTGTGGAACTCGTATTCTGGTTTCCAGTTCCAGGCCCAGTGTGAGTGTGGAACTCGTATTCTGGTTTCCAGTTTCAGGCCCAGTGTGAGTGTCGAACTCGTATTCTGGTTTCCAGTTTCAGGCCCAGTGTGAGTGTGGAACTCGTATTCTGGTTTCTTCCAGGCCCAGTGTGAGTGTGGAACTCGTATTCTGGCTTCCAGTTCCAGGCCCAGTGTGAGTGTGGAACTCGTATTCTGGTTTCTTCCAGGCCCAGTGTGAGTGTGGAACTCGTATTCTGGCATCCAGTTCCAGGCCCAGTGTGAGTGTGGAACTCATTCTGGCATCCAGTTCCAGGCCCCATGTGAGTGTGGAACTCATTCTGGCACCCAGTTCCTGGCCATGTGTGAGTGTGGAACTCATTCTGGCTCCCAGTTCCTGGCCCTGTGTGAGTGTGGAACTCTTTCTGGCTCCCAGTTCCAGGCCCTGTGTGAGTGTGGAACCCTCTATTCTGGCATCCAGTTCCAGGCTCATTGTGAGTGTGGAACTCGTATTCTGGTTTCCACTTACAGGCCCTGTGTGAGTGTGGAACTCGTATTCTGGCATCCAGTTCCAGGCCCTGTGTGAGTGTGGAACTTGCAATCTGGCTTCCAGTTCCTGGCCCAGTGTGAGTGTGGAACTCGTATTCTGGCTTCCCTTTCCAGGCCTAGTGTTTGTGTGGAATTCATTCTGGCATCCAGTTCCAGGTCCCGTGTGAGTGTTGAACTCATTCTGGCTTCCAGTTCCAGGCCCTGTGTGAGTGTGGAACTCGTATTCTGGCATCCAGTTCCTGGCTCAGTGTGAGTGTGGAACTCGTATTCTGGCTTCCAGTTCCAGGCCCTGTGTGAGTGTGGAACTCATTCTGGCATCCAGTTCCAGGCCGTGTGTGAGTGTGGAACTCGTATTCTGGCATCCAGTTCCAGTCCCAGTGTGAGTGTGGAACTCGTATTCTGGCATCCAGTTCCTGGCCCAGTGTGAGTGTGGAACTCATTCTGGCATCCAGTTTCAGGTCGTGTGTGAGTGTGGAACTCGTATTCTGGCATCCAGTTCCTGGCCCAGTGTGAGTGTGGAACTCATTCTGGCTTCCAGTTCCAGGCCCTGTGTGAGTGTGGAACTCGTATTCTGGCATCCAGTTCCAGGCCCAGTGTGAGTGTGGAACTCATTCTGGCATCCAGTCCCTTGTCCAGAGTGAGTGTGGAACTCATTCTGGCTTCTAGTTCGAGGCCATGTGTTAGTGTGGAACTCGTATTCTGGCATCCAGTTCCAGTCCCAGTGTGAGTGTGGAACTCGTATTCTGGTTTCCAGTACCAGGCCCTGCCTGTGTGAGTGTGGAACTTGTAATCTGGCTTCCAGTTCCAGGCCTAGTGTGAGTGTGGGACTCATTCTGGCATCCAGTTCCAGGCCCCGTGTGAGTGTGGAACTCATTCTGGCCTCCAGTTCCAGGCCCTGTGTGAGTGTGGAACTCGTATTCTGGCATCCAGTTCCAGGCTCAGTGTGAGTGTGGAACTCGTATTCTGGCTTCCAGTTCCAGGCCCTGTGTGAGTGTGGAACTTATTCTGGCATCCAGTTCCAGGCCGTGTGTGAGTGTGGAACTCGTATTCTGGCATCCAGTTCCTGGCCCAGTGTGAGTGTGGAACTCATTCTGGCTTCCAGTTCCAGGCCCTGTGTGAGTGTGGAACTCGTATTCTGGCATCCAGTTCCAGGCCCAGTGTGAGTGTGGAACTCATTCTGGCATCCAGTTCCAGGCCCTGTGTGAGTGTGGAACTCGTATTCTGGCATCCAGTTCCTGGCCCTGTGTGAGTGTGGAACTCGTATTCTGGCATTCAGTTCCTACCCTGTGTGAGTGTGGAACTCGTATTCTGGCATCCAGTTCCTGGCCCTGTGTGAGTGTGGAACTCGTATTGTGGCATTCAGTTCCTGACCCTGTGTGAGTGTGGAACTCGTATTCTGGCATCCAGTTCCTGGCCCAGTGTGAGTGTGGAACTCATTCTGGCTTCCAGTTCCAGGCCCTGTGTGAGTGTGGAACTCTTATTCTGGCTTCCAGTTCCAGGCCCTGTATGAGTTTGGAACTCATTCTGGCATCCAGTTCGAGGCCGTGTGTGAGTGTAGAACTCGTATTCTGGCATCCAGTTCCTGGCCCAGTGTGAGTGTGGAACTCATTCTGGCTTCCAGTTCCAGGCCCTGTGTGAGTGTGGAACTCGTATTCTGGCATCCAGTTCCAGGCCCAGTGTGAGTGTGGAACTCATTCTGGCATCCAGTTCCAGGCCCTGTGTGAGTGTGGAACTCGTATTCTGGCATCCAGTTCCTAGCCCTGTGTGAGTGTGGAACTCTTTCTGGCTCCCTGTTCCTGGCCCTGTGTTAGTGTGGAACTCTTTCTGGCTCCCAGTTCCTGACCCTGTGTTAGTGTGGAACTCTTTCTGGCTCCCAGTTCCAGGCCCTGTGTGAGTGTGCAACTCGTATTCTGGCATCCAGTTCCTGGCCCAGTGTGAGTGTGAAACTCTTTCTGGCTCCCAGTTCCTGGCCCTGTGTTAGTGTGGAACTCTTTCTGGCTCCCAGTTCCAGGCCCTGTGTGAGTGTGCAACTCGTATTCTGGCATCCAGTTCCAGGCTCATTGTGAGTGTGGAACTTTTATTCTGGCGTCCAGTTCCAGGCCCTGCATGAGTATGGAACTCATTCTGGCATCCAGTTCCAGGCCGTGTGTGAGTGTGGAACTCGTATTCTGGCATCCAGTTCCTGGCCCAGTGTGAGTGTGAAACTCTTTCTGGCTCCCAGTTCCTGGCCCTGTGTTAGTGTGGAACTCTTTCTGGCTCCCAGTTCCAGGCCCTGTGTGAGTGTGCAACTCGTATTCTGGCATCCAGTTCCAGGCTCATTGTGAGTGTGGAACTTTTATTCTGGCTTCCAGTTCCAGGCCCTGTATGAGTATGGAACTCATTCTGGCATCCAGTTCCAGGCCGTGTGTGAGTGTGGAACTCGTATTCTGGCATCCAGTTCCTGGCCCAGTGTGAGTGTGAAACTCATTCTGGCTTCCAGTTCCAGGCCCTGTGTGAGTGTGGAACTCATTCTGGCTTCCAGTTCCAGGCCCTGTGTGAGTGTGGAACTCATTCTGGCTTCCAGTTCCAGGCCCTGTATGAGTATGGAACTCATTCTGGCATCCAGTTCCAGGCCGTGTGTGAGTGTGGAACTCGTATTCTGGCATCCAGTTCCTGGCCCAGTGTGAGTGTGAAACTCATTCTGGCATCCAGTTCCTGGCCCAGTGTGAGTGTGAAACTCATTCTGGCTTCCAGTTCCAGGCCCTGTGTGAGTGTGAAACTCATTCTGGCTTCCAGTTCCAGGCCCTGTGTGAGTGTGGAACTCATTCTGGCTTCCAGTTCCAGGCCCAGTAAACTGACATCTGCTTACTAAATATGCGAGATGTAAGCAATAAATGTCTATTTGGAAGGTTGGATCTAATGTCCTTTATCTTCCAATTCATAAAATACTTGATAGTAGAATATTATGACAGTCCAAAACACATCCCTCCATAGGCTTTTAATCCGCTGATTGTGGGCTTCCTCCCGCAATGAAGCTTCCCCTGTTACCGCCTTTGTTTTCAATCATAAACAATGCAACATCGCGATTTTCCCCGCCTTTCCCACGCACGCGCGATGGTAAACCCCATCTAATAACCGCGCCCACAGACGCAGACAGGACGGTTGCTGCTCTGTTGTTAGTAGCGATATTCAAATAAGTATTTAAGGGCGAGAATCCATCTATTTGGGGATAGATTTTAAACTGCATAAGACAGCTTCGGTTCCAGTAGTAACACTATATAATCTCTCTCTTATACAGGAAACCACAAATCAGGGAAATTTAGGGAATTTGATAAATAAATTTGAGATATAAAGCGAAAATGTGTTTAAAAAATGTTCTACTCGCTTCGTTCGCCATTAAATTACCTCACATCCCTAAATAATATGTACTGTGGGGCGAGCCACGAAGTGAGTGAGCCCGCGAACCCCACGAAGGCCCCACGAACGTGTACTCTCTGTTTGCTTCTTTGTCAGTCATTTCTCTGTTGTGGTAGTTTACCGATTTCTTTATATTGAAGGAATCGCTAATTATATCTATGTAACTTTTTTTGATATGTAATAAAGTATGATAAAGCGGCCAATATAATCTATTCTGTATAAATATAGTCGAGGAATTTATTCAAAAAGTCAAGGAAAATTGAAGTACTAGTACTACTAGAATCGGCATGCTGCATTGCAGCTGCATTTTTAAGAATGCTGTGCCGGCTTGTCGATGTCGATGTAAGATGTTTTGCGCGCGCAAAAACTCCGTTGGGATGTTTTTGCACGCGCAAAACAGTGTTGAGAGGTTTCAGCGCGCGCTAAAACTACGATAGTTTTTACGCGCGATATAATTCAGGCAGGTTTTTGCGCGCGATAAAACGATGGCGCGTAAAATGGCCGCTCGCCGCGGCCGTTCCTGTGGTGTATCGTGGCCTTAAAGTCGAAAAAATTAACATTTGGGAAACTTTTAGTAAATATGCAAATTTTAAATTTCTGGTGCAGGGACACCCTGCACTAAGGGCAATTACTGTAAGGACATAATTTTGGTGAAGTAAACTTGCCATATTGTTCCATTTTTATAGAGTTGGAACGGAAGTTCTTCTTTGTGATTTAGTTCAGCCAACCCGAGAACTATCGCAATAAAGCAATAAAATCCAAATTATAAAATGAATGTTTTGAAAATTTTTAAGGTGCGTAATAATGTTTAGGAACAACTTGGCCCGAAAATGCTTTACCTATACTGTACTATATATAAACTGATAACGGTACTGCTGATAACGGTACTGCTGATAACGGTACTGCTGATAACGGTACTGCTGATAACGGTACTGCTGATAACGGTACTGCTGATAACGGTACTGCTGATAACGGTACTGAAGGCATAAAGAGAACAGCAGTTGACATACCGGTACCGTGGAACCTAAATCTTGAAACGAAAACTGATAAAAAGGTTAAAAAACGGACTTAATGAGTGATTACGGGAAATAAAATTTCAGTAAATAAGTTTTTGGTGGAGAAATAATTTCTAAAGAAAACGATTGTTAGGTAAACTAATCAACCAATGACGATCTAAGGGTATTGTTTCATCCAAAAGTATGTGACCAATCATAAACATTACCACCCACCCATATTCACCATTGGCAGGCCTATGGAGTTGGCCTACAGCATAATTATACATAAATACTTTGAAGAAGAGCACGCAGTCGAATTACCTAACGCGCAGACCCTTATTGCTATAAAGTTATTGAAGAAAATAGATCGGACTAAATAGAAATCTCCGAATTTATTGTAAGTATTACAAATTACACAAGAAGTATATGCTTTTGGAGCGAGCCACGAAGTACTGTACATGGAGCCTTAGCAATCTGACATACTGTTAGGGGGGGGGGGGGGGGTGGATTAATAATTGAAGTAATTGTTGTTGTCGTCGTTTTCGAGGAAAAAGAGAAACCGTGATTTGGCAAAATGAGAAAATCGCTTTGGATCCATTCTGAGACAAAGTGATTTTGTAATTTTGTTATTACGGCCAAAATGGTCGTAATAATATCAACAAGAATAGTTCAAATAACTACTCAAATATCAATCACGGAAATTTATAGTCAATCTTAATCGGTCGCAGTCGTAAATCTTAGTTGATCTTAGTCAATCTTAGTCGGTTACTTGGTAAAGGGCGCAATGTACTGGGCCCTGAGTGAAATTACCCTGGATGAAATTACCCTGGCTGTGTTACTTTTAATTGGCAGCCAAGTCCAGTAGTATTATATACCATATCGTCTTTCTTTGCGGTATGGCCCGGGACCATAAATACAGGCTGTAATTTCCATAGATGAGAAATTTAGACTTTCCAGAGAAGAGTTTGGATACTTTTTACAGTAGTTAATGTTTGTCGTACCAACCCCAGCAAACAAATTCTGTAATTATTAATGGCAGATATTTTTTTGCACTATATTTTTTACTTTTTTTACCTTATATTTTTTACTCAAATACCCTATATTTTATTCTAATACTTTTATGCCCTATATACTGTAAGTACTTTTCTGCCCTATATTTTTTGGACTAGCAAAACTGCTATACTCGACTGTCAGACTGTTGCTTATTACTGTTACAGTCAACAAATCACTCAAATATACCCGTCTCTGTGAGAAACACTGATAGTAGAAAGAAATCCACTACTGCACTAGGCCTATTGTAATTACAAATTAATCTACAGTAATAAACGACGTAGTCGTAATTAAGAAATTGACCATATTAATGTGATCGAAAATTCCATAAACTTTCATAGATTAGCCTCATGACGTAGGGTCACATGACAGTTTTAATTATATTTTGGGTCTGACCAACTAACCCTATAACCAAAATAATAAACCAATAAATCTAAGTTAAAGTGATGTACTGGGTTATGGCGCGTTAGGTCCTGGCGCTTTAGGTCCTGATAGCTTTAGGTCTGTGGCATTAGGTCCGGTAGCATTAGGGTCCGTGGGACCGTGGCATTAGGTCCAGTCTGCCTCCAAAACCGGGCAGGTTAGTAAAGGAGCAGGTTACAGATGTGCGAATTGAAAGGAACCCAAACGAGAGTTAGGAATATTGTAGAATCATTGAATAGAAAGCCAGTCAGATATATGCTACACAAGAACATGACCTAACGCTGCATTTACCCTGTATGGAACGCTAGGCCCTACTACAGTATAATTACTACAGTATATATTGTAAGTCTATAGGGAGGGGCATTCCGCGCGGGGTGGGTGGGTGTGGGGGGGAGGGGAATCGCCTAGGACACCGGTGAAACAGTTAAATCAGCCCCCCCCCCCCCCTAGTATATGCCCCCCGTGGCAACTTTTCCGAGAAATTTTCCGATAAAGGAGATCATGCCCTGGGGGGGGGGGCATTTTCTCCTT